>JAUESE010000085.1:6986472-7000108 GCA_032274725.1 Malacoctenus triangulatus
TGTGTTGTGGGGGGGTGTCTGGGGGGAGTGAAAAGCGAGACAGGGAGCGAGAGAGAGAGAGAGAGAGAGAGAGAGAGAGAGAGAGAGAGAGATTGACAGAGGGACAAGCAGAGCAAGACAGAGGGACAAATGAGGAGACAAACCAACATTGTACAGACAAGCACAAGGCAATACCAGCAAAGACAAATGTGCACAGAACAAAGACGTAGACTTGGTGCTTTTGGGGGGAAATGGATGTGGAAAAACAAAATGCACACAATAGAAAACATTGCTCTGGGATGAAAAAAACAAAACAAAAATCAGCAGCAGACGGACAGAAAAAGGAAATTAAATTCAACGTGTTGACTGAGCTGAACAAAACACACTGCCAGCCATTAAATCACACTGCCAGATTACTTTGTGTTGGCTATCACTCCGGCCAATATCAGGCGAGCATATGCGTGTGTCTGAGGACGTGCATATGTGGTTGGATTTGTCTGCATGCATCCAACTGGAGCAGCCCTCACAGAACCGGCTGCCACCTGCCACAGTCATAAAATGAATTGAATACAACAACAGCAGAGGACTTGAAGCATGTCAGCCCAACAAATCACTGAAAGACAAGAATGAGTGGAGGAGAAAATGGAGTGACAAAAACATCATAGCAATGTCTCAGCATCTCTTCTTCTTTTGACCTTTCCTTGTCTTATTAAAATGAGTATCTTGATAAGCAGGAAAGATGCGAACTTATTATATGATCGATCTTGTTAGGTTTTATCTGTACTATATTGTTGACAGTAGTTTTTACACAGCTTTATGTCTCTTAAATCCTAAATAAGTCTATTTGGATTTCGGCTCTTTTCACTTTTATAACAGATTATCTGTAAGAGGTTTACCGGGGATTTAGACTTGGCCCTAGTCCATTAATTCCAAACATAAATTATAATGTGGTGTAGTGCAACATACATTTCTCAATGTGTAAACAACTTTCAAAAAAGTGTTTCTAAGTCTTTTAATACAACGATAGTTTGTAACTTCCAAGTTGACTTTTGTGATTTTGATGGTCGTAAAACCGTGATGACACTAAGTCGCAGATGAGTGAGAGAGTTTGTCTGGGCCGAGCGACAACCTCAACATTGGAGGACGACTTGCTCTGACAATGGAGCTATGGCAACTATATTTAGTGTACCTTTCGAAATCAAACTAAACTACCTCCTGATACCCTACAGAACTGCTCTTGTTGTCCAGATTGAATGAACTGATATGCCACATTTCCTGACTACAAAAGGATTTTTTTTTTTTGTTTCCTTGAAATTGGGATATATCTCATATTGGTGTCATTGAAATGCCTCAACGAAGGTAGAAGTTAGAAGCTTTGTACACGGTAATTTTCCATTGTTAAAAAGAAACAGATGATCAACAAGCATGGGCTATTAGATTAATGGTCAGCCCCCTGGAGAACGGAGGGTTAGTGGAAGTGGATGCATGAGCTCATCCATTTGTAAACACTTGAATTTACTTTGGACATCGCATTACTATCAGCATTCCCTCATCAATATTGTGTTAACAGACCATTACGCCGTCTATTCATTAATTTGCAAACGGAACATGTGGGCTAAATGAGTTGAAATTAGATAAATGAAAAGTCAGTCTACCGATGCCAAAGCATCTCTCTATAAATAGGCACTTTAGACATGGGCCACATGCTTTAAGTGACTTGAAATTGATGCAGAAAAGCTCCTGGAGCACATCTGCCTGAGTTGTGGCCACAAGGACAAAAATAACAAGTTATCTAATGGTCTTCATGGTTTGGCAGAGCTGCTCATCCATCTAACTGATCGTCTGTCTATCACACCAGGATGACATCAGGCAAAAGGTAAATAAACCCTGTGACCAGTGGGGATGCTCATCTTCATTGAAACTGAAAATAAAGGCGTGTACGTAACAGCATTAACTCCACCCGCAGCAGCAGCAGCAGCAGCAGCAGCAGCAGCTACCAGACTGCCTCAGAGCGCTCAGAGCCGACCTGCTGACCTCCAAAACTCTCAGACGCTCTCCATGTGGCGCGGCCTCAAGAGACACACTCTACTCCTCTTTGAGAGCTCTTACAGCACGATTAGGTCACGGATGATGTACAGTCAATTACAGCTCTCTAATGTACATTTGTAGGATTTGTTTAACATGTGAGAAAAAAAAACGGTTTTCTCAATACATGGCTGGTTTCTGTCATTTTCACGGCAATCAAAGATGACAGCGATGTGGCGTCCTTGCTTCCTACTTTGGAAACTTTCCAGCGTTAGTTCTATGTTTTCAGACTGTTTTGTCTTGATGGTTGAATTTTCTTTTAGTTTACTCGAGACCTTGGTCGCCTTCATCTAATCCCATTCCTTCTCAATTTGGATGTTCAGAAACAAGTTTTATCAATATCGTGTATTTCTTCAGGACCCTGAAATCATGGCTGAATGTGTGAATGGCAAATCATCCTGATGTGAACCGTCACCGTCTTCAACACAGAGCAGATTTGCAAGTATGTAAATCTTATTTTTCTTAACTGTTTTCTCTTTATCTTTCATGGAACAAAGTACAAATATTGTTTGGATTTAGAAGCTGTAAAGAAATTAGAAAACTGCCATTCGAGTAGTTTTTACAGGTTGGCTTGGTCCTAATTTTTCTGATTCTTCACAATCGATGTTTAAAGCTTTATTTTTTAAGCTGCGTATAAACTGAACACTTAGGAAATGTTTCCTATCTTTTAACAGCACATAATTAAATCATCTGTGATTTAAAATGGAACAAACATAATTTATATGCTTGCACTCACACATAAGAAGCAGGAATTTGTTCATTTTGTGTTGTGTGGACTGAAAGGTGGCAGTGATGCACCTTCAAGCTGTTTGCTGCCTGCCCTTTAAAACAGAAGGAGATCCAGCAGAAGTTTGTTTACTTTAGGAGTAGACGTTTGCTGGCACAGAGATCACAACACTGAAAAGACGGGAGAAAAACATCCCTGGTTTTCTGTGCTTTCCTGTTCCCTGAAACTAATTAAAAACTGAATGACGACACCGAACTCAAGGCTGCAAACACCTTGCAGGTGACAGGAGAGACTGAGTTGTGAGTTGTTTGGTTTAGAAAGTTTTGCATCAGCAACAGAAAGCAAGTAGCTTGGATTAATTACACATATAACGGGTTGTACACATGTCTCAGACTGACCATACTAACTAATCTTGTAAATAAGTCAAAGTGGCTAAACGTTAAGATGACTCAAGCTCATGTCACACCCAACATGTCTGCTGAGCTAAAAGTAACTTACAAACCTAATATTTTGCCGTTTTCATTCTCTCAGGCTCCAAACTGTCCGTCCCACTCTTCCTGGTTACACCTTGCATCTATCCACCAGCCTTGGCCCTTTGCTGCATGTTCGACGTCAACCGCTGCAACCTCGTCATCATGCTTCATTCCACCTTGTTCACCAGCAGGTCGTCACAAGCAGCTTACAGTCCCCATGTCACAATCCAATCTCCTTCATGTCCCTTCATGCCAAAGTGAGCACATTCAGTATGTTGTTCGATTCAACGTCTGACGGATGGAGGACACACATGAGGCCACGGGCAGTGATGGCCTCCTCGGCACAGCGAGACTTCAAGGTTTCACTGTCCTTATCCAGCACTGAGCAAACATTTTTTCAAAGGAACCGAGTTTGTGTGGAGATGGACAAAGCAGGAAAGTACAGCGGATGTCTCAGGTCATTGAGGGCAATTTATTAAAGTTCAGCTAAAATTTGAGCAGTCTGACTTTTACCAAGTAATATGCCAACTTCCCCCCTTGAAGATTAGTTTCGTGAGCCAAATTACTCAGCTTGTGTGCAAATTTTTCAGTAATCTTATCGGTAATCTCCATGCCCTGTTTACTGCTTTGCACTCAAAACACTGGACAAAGAAGTCGATGACAGGCAACATTTCAAGCAGGACTTCATGATTTACGAGGACAACTAAGTTGAGGGGGACAGACAGACTCTGCATGTACAGTGACCCACCAATCACAATCGCTCTTCATCAGTAGCCAAACCAGACGACACCACTGTCCATGGGGTGAATCGCTGGTAACAAGGTTAAAAGATGAACCACGAAAAGTCACCAAAAACGAGGACTTGGTGCCGAAAGCAAACGCAGTAACCAAGATCTTGAACTATTTTGGCTGCCAGAAGATGTTTTTGCCAAATGTTTGCCGTGTCACCGGTGCCTCGCACATGTTTCCACCATAATGGTAAAACAACTCGTTTGTTTGACCATTTATGTCACCATCACACAGGCTGACTGACCTGTTTGTTGTTGGTTTCTTGTTGAAGCTAGAATCTTCTGTCATCAGAAGAGCTGAAAAAGTCCAACGGTTCGCTTATTGTCAGTCAGTTCACAATTGCAAATGAATCGATTAAAACATATGGAGGTCCCAGCACAAAAACAGCTGTCACACATTCTTGTTTAGTTAGATCTGTTTGATTCTTTTTAACTATTTATCGCCAAGTTGAAAGTTTTGACTCAATTGTATCTTTTCTGATCGGTAAGATGAATGAAACAACAGAATCAGACAGTCACCCACTTCAGATGTCAGATCCAACAGGCTCATACAATAAATCTAAAGTTCCATTGTCGTTTTAACTGTACAAAGTGACTGGACTTTGTTTTCCTTCTCTATTTAGTTTAATTATTTCTACAGTCATTCTGAATCATTCGTCTCACTCAACCCACTTGTGAGCATTAAATCCAACTCAAAATGGATTCAACATGACTCAAATGTGAGGGGTGAAAACGCCACACCTGCAGAGCGACAATGCAGCCAGTGAGGTCATCGGTACGTTTGACAGGCACAGGCTCAATAGATGCGGTTTTTCGTTCAGAGTGTGACAAAATTGTCTGGTGGACCACGTCCGGGCCAGGTCTGTGGGACAAACGCAATCAATTGTGCCCGAAGAATGAGGTCTGGACAATGATGGTGTGCTATTGATCTTTCGCAGGGGTAAACATTAGGTAGCCTGTCAGGTGGATATTTAACACAGTGGCATTGTCCATGAGCTGACAGCAGTCAAGAACTATGAGCAGCCTCCAAAGGAAAAGGAACGAGGGAGGAAAAGTTACAAGCAAAGAAGCAGACTGAAATGTGACGATGAGAGAGAATGGAAATATCAGAAGTAAATGTTTGCTGATGCCGTATTGTTTGCAGGGAGGGTCACAAAGAAAATAACAATAACATAACCAGAGAAATAAAGAAATCACAATCACTCCCAAACAAAAAAAGCCTCCTCAAGCTGCCACACACGCCTCAGCCTGATTAAAGCATCCACATTGCTCACGAGTACAATATAAATAATAAACATCTCGAATGAGTGAAGACGAGATTGGTGGAAAGGAGGGAGACGCTGTATGAGCAATTTGTGGGGGGAGCATTCATCCACTGCTTCTGCATGGCGAGATAATCTCCTCCCATTACTACGGCACAAAGCTGTGCAGGTTTTCCATTAAATGGACAACCACAGCCTCCCCAGCCTCTCAGCCAGCCTTTAGCAGCAAGATTAAGCAAACCTCTATATACATACTGTAGCTGGAGCGCATGCTGAATTTTTCAACATTTGGCGCCACACCACACAGAAAAACTGCATAAATCTTTTGATAAAGATCAAACCAACCGCTTGCCACACTTGCCCTTGAAAAAAAAAACATGTCTTGCATTACTTAGTTTCTCCTCTACTTATTTTGGATGCAGTGCCGAGTGTGCACCATGAGAGACTAAATGTTCACATGCATTTAAAGAAAAAAAAAAAGGCCTTCACATATTGAATCCATAACATGGATCATCTTTTCAATGCCAGAGAAGTTCACAACCTGAAAAGTTCATCCTTCTATTTCCTATATCGCTTTTTCTGGTTTTGAATGACTGCAGTTGATCTCGGCAAAGGAAAAGTACACACAGGCTGTGTCCCCAGTCCGTTACAAGGCAAACACAGAGACAAACAATCACATGCACATCCACAGAGGGCAGTTTAGTGTCTCCAGCTGACCTTGTATGCAGGAATGTGAGGAAATTGATGGAATGAAACCGATGGACCCATACAAAAGAATTGAAAAGGTCCCATCCGTGATTTAAAAGACTTGGACTTTCTTTTTCACGCCGTGCTTCAATTTACAGAAAACTAAAAAGGAATGGTGTTCAGATCAAAAAAGCTTCTCTTTAGTGTGTCTTTTCCTGGTCTTGTGTACACAACAACTTCCCCCATGAGAGACAGACTGATAGCGGGAGCGTCTTTTTCTTTTAATCTGGAAAGATCTCCATCAAAATTGATCATTCTGTGCAGCAGCAGCAAGTGAATCGACACATCGTGCAGAGTCTCTGCGAACTCCTCTGTAGTTCCTCCTTATCTGATAATAACATGCTCTTCAAAGCTGTATTTTCACATTTCTATGCTTCCACGAGACGACAGCAGGAGACATAAAGTAATCTGTCCGTTGATTTGTGTGTCTCGCTTTAACTAAAGCGATACTGGTGAAGTCCCTCAAATTTGCCATGAATGTCTTTTCTCAATAGGAGACTATGTGGGCATAAGGCAGGGATATGGTGACCAGGCAACCAGAAGCAGAACAAATGGTACAAGAGGTTCGACAAACATTTTGTTGAAGTCTTGGTCTTTATGAAAGGTTCACCTGATGTACTGGTTCCTTCATTGGCCTCTTTACATGTATTTCATGACTCTAACATTACAATGACTAACTGCACCTTTGCTGATTGGAGGAAAAATGCAACAGCAGGTAATACATTTTCTTCTGTACTGTGGCCTTGAATAGAAGAAAAATAAGTGCTTATTATACCAATGATATAGGAGAGAATATAGGGGGGAAAATACCTGGGTACAGCGAGGGTGCATTTGACTTCATGGAACTGACTATTCTGCTTCAAAAGTTAGACGGTTCTGTTTTTTTCGAAACACTTCCTCAGCATTTTACTGAGCTGCAACTACAGGAAGTCAAGACTTGAATTTTCCCGTCAGAGCTTGACAACTTGTTTGAATGACACCCAGCTCAAGCGCGAGTCATCACGTCTCAACACCATGTCAGTCCTGGGTAACCGGAGGAATTTAACAGTCGCTGTGATGTTGGCGAGTGCATTTCCCCCCCCTAACAGGTGGCTGGATGTTGATGTTTCCCCCAGGGTGGCAGTTGGTGTCACAGGTGCTGCTCACGCTCCACATCACTCTGCTTCAGGGGGGGAATCATTGGTCGTGTTGGCAGAGAGTGCTGCTCTGTCAAGGTGCATTATTCTTTTCACCACATGCCTCATCCTCAACTTCAGTCCCACTCGGCCTCTGGTCTCCTACAAAAAAGACGCACTTCCTGTTCCTCTTCCTTTCTCTTCCAACTCTGCCCTTCGTCACGACTGTCATCCAGCACCAACATCTCTTTGCACTTCTGCCCTTTTCTTTTTTACCACCATTTTTTTCACCCTTCTACTGTTTCTTTCCGTCTGGGGGTTATTTTGACTCAGAGGGATCCCATTAACCCATCCTGTGAGTTGTCCTTAACTCAGACAAGCGGGGTCAGCCACCAGACGAACAGGTGTGGGTTTTTTAATCTATATTCATGCACAACGTTGCTGAGCAAGTTTTCATTTTTCTAACGTTTGGTGACAGGCCCAGCCAGCAATGCAAAGGAAAGGATGTCCTCTGTCAAAAGAAATGACAGATTGACAGAATGATTTTCCCTCAGGTTCAAAGTGTTCTCACATTTTTTTTTGTTTATTTCTGCTCTTGCTCTTTTTTGGTTTATGTACTCAATGCAATACTCTGGCATTTAGCTCTAATGCTGTTTTGGTCTCAGTTTTTCTGTTTTCATACATCGTACAGTTATTACACAGTCTGTAGATAGAAACATATGATTGGATTTGAAGGGTACAGAGTCCGGAGGTTTGGGAGGTTCCCGGTTACCTTATTTCTTGTTTTATCTCTCATAAGATTGAATTACCCTCCTGCTGACGCCGATCTCCAACCAGCCTGCTGTTCCTGCTCCAAAGCAAAGCTCAGCACTAACACAGCCACATTATTTTCCACTGACCCAATTAGATCCAACATCGTACTTGTGGTACATTTTGCTCTCTCTCTTTTCTTTCCCTCTCTGATTCACACATTCCCCTTTTTTCCTAACGCTGCTTCTGATGAATGACTTTGCTTCTTGGGACGAATGACAACTCAGTGATTCATTGTACAAACACTTTCACTCTCATACCTTCTCACTACCTTGTTTTCCCAATGTCTGTTTCAGCGTGTAACCACAAAAATAAATATATAAATATGGAAATCTATCTTCTACCTGGGTTTGCCCCATCAGCATATTCCCATAAATAAAACAGGGGGGAGGAGGGAAGGGGAGGAGAGGGGTGGAGGGAAGTGTGGCCCAGAGGCAGGGCAGTGGGCATGTGCGAAACGGAGGGGTGAATGGATCGCTCGGCGAGGGGAGAGACAAGCCAACTGCTCCAGAACGGGAGTGTGAAGGTGACTGCGGTGAATAAGTCAGTGAGGAGATAGAGATGAAATGAAAGAGAAATGCAGAGTTTAACAGTCGGGAAATGGCTCGAGCCCAAAAAAAAAAAGACATCATTCAAACATTTTTAAACAATCAGCTTAAAGGCCATCGATAGATGATGAAAATGAGATGAAACATGAGTTATAATAAACCAGAGAGAATGAAATGAATTGATGAGATGAATGAATGTAAAAAGTGAATCCTATCAGGATGTAAGAACTCCAAGTCCTTCTATTATTCGAAGAAAAATGAACCCTTCGCTCTAATAATAAAGGGAGTGTAAATGCCTAGCATGACATCCGAAGGGGCAGCAGAGCAGCAGATGAAGGAGTACAACGGCTCAGCATTGCGATTGCGGTGATTGTTGCGAGGTGTGCAGCCAGTGCCCCGTGGCAGGACGTCATGCTGCGCCTAATGAGCCAACAGTGCAGGCAATTAGTTCCTGATATGGCATTATCAGTCACCAATAAGTGAACACACCATTAACCACAAGACCCCTCAAACAGCCCCTCGTCTCCTGACTGGCTTCTGCTCACGTAAAAAGTGACAGGAATGTTTTTTTTTCCCAGGCAACCAATATTCAAATTTTCTTCTCGGACTCAGTGTAAACATGCTGAAAACCTTCATGTTTAAAAGTGACAACAATCCTCAACCAAAAATAAGTCGAATTTAAGAAACTATACTGACAGTAGCAATCATTGATCTATTATAATTCCATATGAACATCATCTAAAAGACTGCTTTTATTCTACTGTAGGTCATAATTGCAGTAAGAAACTTGAAACAAAATATAGGTTAGAAAAGTGACTTCATCCTCATTAAGCTCGCGTTTTGTCCTTCTTGACCTGGTTTCTTTTTATTTTGTTGTTCACAAAGATGCAAACTAAAAATTCAGATGGTGTCCTTTAAAAATGCACAAGGTCTGAAATTCAGACTTGACTGCTGGAGGCTAATCGAAGCTGGACCACCACCAACAGCGGATGCAGACCCAAGATTTAAAAAAAAAAAAAAAAAAAAAAGCACATTTCTAGTTAAGTCAACAATTCAGAGGTCTATCCTCCACTGGGAGCTGACTGGGGCATGAAATGCACATTATTGCACTCACTTGTCTTTTTTCTGTGAAGGTAAGGTGTGAAATAAGTTTCCACTTCTTCAAAAAAAAGAAAGCAAAGTGCTAAATAAGGGCTCTGGTGGGGACGTACTAAGCACATTTGAGCGTGTCAAGGGTCCGATCACACGGGGGAATAGATGCCCCAACAGTTTCCCATTGCAGCACCGGCTCAATGGGGAGAAGTTGAAGCGTGTGAGCGAGTGTGAAAGCAAAGAAAAGGAGAGAAAGCATAAAAAACAAGGCCATGCCTGACTTGCATTTTTTGTTTCCATATTCGTACAAAGCAAATTTGCTCCCTGAACAACCCAATTACAGAAAAGTTGCTCTTTTAATGCTTTGAAACTAAAAATGTATCTCTTCTAAACAGAAAATACATTACATTGCATGTATAGTTTCCTGCATATTAAGTGAGGCATGACATTTGTGTGCGTCATGGGTCATGGGAGCAGGTTTGTCCACTGAAGTGAAACAAAGGTCAGGTAGTGACCATTTTAGACCAAAGCAAAATGCCGAAGAGAGGAACCAAAGTCTGCATTCTGATAGATTCACGTGTCTCTGATGTTCTTCAGGGTGTTTTGTTTGCATCCCATTTAACTCCTTTCTTAGAAAATAAAAAACTGCACATCCACAAAATCAGTGATGGAAATTTCGCCAAAGTTGAAAAACATACCTGAGTTTGAGCGCGAGTCAGACTGAAGGCGCTGAAATATTAGGCATGAAAGTTGTTCTTCATATTCAGTCAGTAAACAGTCTAGTTCTTCCTGTAGAAAACGTCTGTCAGGACTGCACATTCCTTTCATTGTTTTTCATGACTTAACTCGCCAACAGCACTCAGTCAGTGACCTTGGAGAGCTGAAATGAAAGGGATGGCTCACACAAAGAGAACAAGGCAGTTTGTCTCCTTTAATTCCTGAATCAAAAACAGCAGCAACATTTACAAGGAGAGATTCTTCTTGGCTGCTCTCATACCTGCCTTTTCTGCTGTCTGTGTTATTTCCTTGATTAGAGTAGGGAGCCTCCACATGGACTCACCTGTCCAAACTCCAGCCATCATGTCCAAGTGAGCTCTCACAACAGAAGCTTCTGTATGGTTGCACCGTTTTCTTCGACCAGTATTTCTGACAGAAGACACAGATTTTCAAGGGTAAAATCCTAAATTTCCAGAACTGTTATCAAAGGATAAAAAAAAAAAATTTAATGTTACACTGATTTTTGTCGCATACATTATTTTACAGCTTAGCAGTCTCCAACATGCTTCATATTAGTCAAATTCACCCACACAATCACTCACACGCTTACAATACTCACAGCCACCTGGAAATGTGCAACCTCCACCAAGTGGCAACACACTGTTGTTTGAGGCAGTATCAACCTCAATTTTTGAGCATTTTGGATCACAGGATGAGTGAATGACCCCCATAATGTCCTCAGTTGTTCCTTGTACCACCCCAGACCCACCCTGAAAATTGGATCCAAAATGACTGGGCACTTTTTGATTTTTTTTTGCAGACAAACAAAAGAACCAACAAAACAATGCCGAGATCACATGACCTCTGTGCTTGGGGAGGTAAAACTAGGTCGTTCATTAAAACACCAACTTTTCCCTGAGCTTCTTCAGATGATTGACTACATGAGTGGGACCTGTGCTGCTCATTTAAATTGAAAACACCAACATCCTCTATTATATTCTGTATGCATAAGTGCCTCATACAAGCCTGATACAAAATGAAGACTCACTTTTGAATTATTTCACTTCTCCTTAATGCAAAGCCAGCCAACAATAAACTCTCTTTGCTTGTCAATTCACTCGGTGGAACAGCGATTCTACAAGCTGGGATCGTAAAACACGCCCATAACAATTCCCAGAAAATTTTAGTCGGGGTCAAAAAGGCTAAATGGCTTTTGCATAACAAAAACTAGATTGTGATAAGAGGAAAATTTGATCCAGATTGCGTAGTGGCGTCTCTGCTGAATGGCAAATCTACCACCCTGTTTGTTCTGGAGGACGCAGGTGACCACTTACATCTCTAATCCTGACATATTTAGCTGGATAATCACCTTTCATTATATAATCCTCCACTTTAAGGAGGCTTCATACTCACACACACACCTGCACCTGCGCCTGCATCACATACCAACAAGAGGAACAATCAGAGTGAGTAAATGAAACAGAGTATAAATTATGTTTCAAGCTGCACCAAGTATACTTTAATTAATAATGTTCCACTAATGATTTATAGTGAAGTAATATTTTGTTTTGGTACGTAATTCAAAACAACATGCAATAACTCGGGATCATTTCTATAGAGCAGGACTCATATCAGCCCACTCACACTCGAATGAGGCTGGCACGCATTTCCGTTCTGCTTTATAATATTTTAATATCTAGATCTTGAGTGTATTTTGCTGCACAAACCAACAGATGGTAAGCCCTCTGTTTGCATTTGTTTTGGCTCAATATTTTTGCCCTTGTTACTTGCTACAATGCAATCGCATCCGCAAACCTATTCAATCCAGCCTCGCTGTGTGATTATCAGGCCGGGCTCCAGAAACACAAGGAGAAAAGGAGCTCTAATGAGAAAAGAATTATACACAACAAGGAGGCGAGTCTCTCAAATGAAGAAAGGGGGGTAATATGTCTGCAGATGAGGAAAAATATCTCATTCGCACCTTCTGTTCCCCATCTATGCCGATACTGAAGGCGACAGTCTCATTTTTGAGCCGTGACAAGAAATCTGCAGTGGGGAGGTGTGAGTGGGACAAGAGGTGGGGGAGAGGCACGAAGATAGGTGAAGATAAGGCGAGAGTGCCAAGCCTGATTGCATCACTTATCGGTTGTTTATGGATCAGACACGGACCGGTTTGGCCTCCCGGGATTGATTGTCTTCTGACTGGACAGCAGGCGAATAAAGAGATAATATGGAAACAAAGACACAACAGAGGAGAACACAATGAAGGGTGACACCTCATCTGAACTACAGTGAAGCTGTTGTATCTGCTATTTATGAGTGTAGACGATGTTAGCTGTTGTTCCGCTTTGCTTGTCTGTTGGCCTGTTACATGAAAAAACACAAACCAACATCTTTATAAAAGATTAAATCAGTTTTTCACTGATGCAGTTATACAATCATACATGCAATGATCTTTATGTTGAGACAAAATGAAGTAGAATTTGAATAGTTGTCTAAAGGTTACAATTTGAACTCTATCATGTGTCCTTGAGTAGAGCGATGAACCTCAAATTGCTCCAAATGGTGAGTGTGTGTGTGAATGGGTGAATGTGACCTCCAGCGTAAAGTGCTTATGATGGCAAAACACAAGTGAAAGTTCACTTATCAAACATGCATGCGTTTTGCTTGTCCAGCTCCAGTTTTTAATGATTGTTTGAAAATACTTGTGTCATAGTGGCTCTGCTTTCTGCTCAGTGAGTTCTTCAAATGCTGTAAACTGCTTGTAGCTTCAGATTGAACAGAGACCTCCACTCTCCACATAGTGTGAACAGAGAAACAAGCCGGCACTTACAGGACGGCGACTCCATCATCAACTGTTCTTGTGAATATGCATCTGCAAGTACTGGCAGGATGAGTTGTTTCAGTTTGAGGCACCAATGAGCCCAGAATTCTGTTAGCAGTGGGTTTCTTTGTACACTGATGTTCATGCAGCAGGCCTCCAAAGGCTCTGACCTCACTGAGGACCCTGCCTCATCTCTCTGGACTGTATGGGCTGTGTTGGTGCTATAGGGGACGTGTCGGCACGAATTACCACTGCACAAGCCGTTTTTTCTGACTTTGATGTTTTGTTTGCCTCTGTGGTTTGCTGTTTTCCTTTAGATTTCCACTAAATAAAATAAATAAGTAAAGAAAGCCTTGGTAGAATTGCACTGTCTTTTTATTTGGAGCCTCTGTTTGTGTGTGTGTGTTTGTGTGTGTGTGTGTGTGTGTGTGTGTGTGTGTGTGTGTGTGTGTGTGTGTGTGTGTGTGTG
>JAUESE010000085.1:7005124-7025347 GCA_032274725.1 Malacoctenus triangulatus
GTGTGTGTGTGTGTGTGTGTGTGTGTGTGTGTGTGTGTGTGTGTGTGTGTGTGTGTGTGTGTGTGTGTGTATACACTGTAAGTGGGTCATGTTTGTGTGACATATACAATGAATCTTAGCGCCCTTCACTCCAGTGGCTCTTGTGGAATATATTTAGATTTCCTATTTAGCGTTTAACCCTTGCAGCTCCACACCGGCCTGTTCAGCTCCTACAGTGAGTGCAGCCTGCTCTCCACCGCGAGCTGTGTTAGCTCTGTTTGCTTTTGCCTGGTCCACCTGGCCCTCCATTTCATTACTTCAATTAGCGTGATTAGGATCTAAAATTGCTTGTGTCGGCTCAGTGATTGACAGCAATTGGCCACTTAGGGAGGAGAGCTGTAGACTCACAGAGTGCTGTTCAATGGCTTGTGCAGTGAAACACGCATGGGCAGAGGATGTGTGTGCCGTGTGTTTGTTTACCCTGATGGGAGTCGTGCTCAGTGAAGACGAGCGCAAAACAATGCGAGACTACTTTCACTGCAGTGAGCCCAGATATCCTGCTTTGGCCACATCTGTAACATGAGTGTTTAAAGGAATTAAAGGGGAGGACACAGAAGTGTGAATTCTCAAGAACAGCACCCAAAACTTGTACATGACGCAGAGGAGATTTCATGCTGGCTGCTTGGTCTAACATTGGATTGGCGACATGTCAACCAACACATCAGTAAACCTGTGTTGGTCTTCCAGGTGCATGTTTCATGTCACCATTTTACCTCGTTAACAGATAATGAAAGAGATTTGAATGTGAATGAGGCGCTGTCACGGCTGCTTTGCTGACATCACTCCCTGGCCAATTACTCACTTATTTACATGCAGCTCTGTGAAATCTAATTATTGGCTCAGTCTGACTCAGACCAGACCTTTAAATGCATGTATTTGTACAGCTCAACTGCATCTGAACGCTGCATTTGGCACATGCCCCATTTTTTCGCCAACAATCAAACACCATGGTGAAGGAAAAATGTTGAGTCAATCAGAGTCAAGCCGAGCAGTTACACTTGATGACTATTAAATAGTCTACGGGGAAACAATGCAGGGACTTACACCAGTTTGTGTACATTCAGGTTCAAGACGTGGATTTAGAGCGATGGCGATAGTCAGGCTGTGGTTGAGAATGTATGAGAGTTTAGGGCCAGCGGTTATTATCTGCTTTGTGACATGTTGAGTTTTATAGAGCTGCAAGTCTGCGTTTGACATGGATTAATGATGGGTTTTTTTTAGGAGCAGAAAATTAGAGTTTACAGCTGACCCAAAATTAAGAGAGAGACAGCAGGAAAGAAGTCAGGGCAACGTCCCCAAGAGCATAAAATACAAAGGTGTGTGAGTGCGTGTTTGTGTACATGTTTGTGTGTTTCCCTGTGTGGGTGAGAAAATAACTCTGTGTTTGTTTGTGTGGACTTGCAAATGTGTAGACACAGTTCTGTAAACACAACCCAAGCTCTCAAACAAAGCAGAATGAATAGCTGCTGTTTGAGTATATTTTAATGAATAATGCACTTGCATTGAATGTGTTGCCGTATAGACAGAAGCTCCAGATAAGAAGCTCTCCAATGAGGTGAATGTGTGGACAGAGAAACCCTTTCCATCTCCACCCATATAGCTTAACATGCTCTACGCGTGTTGCAATCAGCATGTATCACTTGTGCTCCGACTGCCTGAAAGCGTGACAGACAGGCAATCACTGTTCAGTCACGGCACGTTTTGTTTCGACCCGGTGGGAGTTTGGTCTGCGGCTCGTTTGGCAGAGCCGCATTAAATAATCGGACGTCATTTAAAGTAGTGGCTTGTCTTCGTGCCTCTCCTCATTGGAGTCCTCGTGGCCGCCCCCCCTCCCTCCCCCCCCCGAGTAGCGACTGCTGGGGCAGATCTTGGGGATATCCGTCTGTGCGAGAGGTGGAGGAAGGTGTGATGTTTATAGCACATCGGTGCCAAGCCAAGCACGGCCGTTTATCATCATGTGCTGATACCAAGAGCAGCACAAAAACACGACAGATCATTAATCTGCCTCTCAAACGGACAGCCATAAGTCTTCCTCCCCCCCCGCCCCCCCTTCACGACTCCTCGGCATGTAATTGTCATTCACCTCCTCTACCTTATCGTTCTCTTCTTCGTCTACCTCACATTCCTTATTTCCACTCCTCACATCGTTCCGTCTCCCCACCTGTTTTTTTTTTTTTCATATACGCTGCCTTGACCTTTCCACCTACACTCTCCATGGTGAATCAGTTTGAGCCCGTTGTTCAGCTGTCGGTCCTGAAGGTCCTGAGTGAGTGACTCGCCAGATGTCCAGTCAAGTGCTTCGCCTCTCAGTTGGACCGAATGCTTTCTCCTTGCTCTTGCTTAAGATGTATTCGCTGCAGTTTGAGAGCCGATACACATCAGCAGCTGTGTCCCAAGTTGTGTTCCTTCACATGTGCACTTGCTATTTTCAGGTAATTGAAACTGAGTCTACAATTCTCCCACTGAAACTGGATCACAAAATACCTCGTCCAGTTGTCTGGTCCTGAAGACTCCTGAATTCTGCTGCCACATTTAGATGATGCTGTCCAATGGTGGTGTAAACACCATCCAGCAAGGACCCGCCCGGCCTTTTATCTGTGTGGGTGAGATTTTCCTGGTGCACTTTGTGCCCCTTTGTACCTACTGAGCAGTGTCGAAACAACACAACCTCAGTGAGGACTGAAGCTGACCATCCCTTGGGATGTTTGTGCACCATGTCCCACATCTCCAAATTATTAAAACTGGTTCTTCTTTGTACAGGGCGCTAAGTTGTGAAAACAGCCAAACAGAGTGCCTTCATGATATACGTCAGGGATGAGAGCTGATAAATCTCCAGGAACAAAAGAGAATCTTATCAAAGAATCAACAAATGCCTTTATTTAATGTATCTCACAAGCAAAGGGCAACAGGAACAACAACTGCATCTGATGTTGTGGACGGTCAGAGTATGAATGAGAGGGGATTTTTTTTTGGAAGAAAGGTCTATTTCTGTTCCATTTAAACGACGCAAGACGCTCCTCTCTCTCTGAGCCTTTGTGCTTTTTTCCCTCACATCTCTTTTGACATTTACTTTTATCTTTCAGCTAGGATGTCTGTGAAAAGTGCAAAGGGAGCACCAGAAAGCAGACCATCATCTGCTGGCAGGTAAGTGCAGGGAATGAATCAGGAAAACATACATTTATAAATTCAAATTCACAGTTTGTCGAAGCGTTCAGGGTTGCAAGTGAATCTCAAACTGTCAAGCTGTCAGCATGAACTTGACAGTCAATCGTTACACTCTGTTATATGTTGTTTCTGATAGAAAGTGAGCTTTTTTTGCGTAAACAAATTGGTCGGCGTGGAAAGTTTCTTACAGTTGTGCAATTTTTGGAGTACTGTCGTATCAGGAACTTTTTAAAAAATCCATTCTGTCCTCTTGCAGCCACTGTCCATCAGTAGTCAATATTCACAGCTCCATTGACTGGTCCGTCCTAGTCACAACACACTACCTTCAGGATGATTGATTTCCATTTCTTGGTTTGTGCACTGAGTTACAGTTTCTCTCCCTTCCAGCATGTCTCCTCGTGGGGGGAAGGCTGCCGCCGCCGCTGGGAGGTCGCCTGCTGCTGGGAGGTTCAAAAACAAGGCCCTTCAGCTCAGCCTCTCCAAGAAATTCTGGTTGTTCTCATTCCTGGCTTCTAATCAGCATTGATTGGGGAGAGGGGAGCGGGTTGTGTGGAGCTGTGCACCCAATTAATGTCACTGAATGTAACGTCAGCTACAAAAAAAAAAAAGAAACAAGTCCTCAGAATTTCAAACTTGTCCCACTAAGTAGCACCGCCTTCCTTTTTTCTCTGGTGATTCATATCAACTGATTGGACTCAAGCTGAGAAATCTTTTCAGGGAGAGCTGCAGGAACTCTTTGCGGACAGTACTACCTGAAAAGCACATGAGTGCATTTGTTAAACTGAGTCGGGCAGGGGGAGGGGGGGGAGGGGAATGACAGGCCTGGCTCTGATGATGGCAGCTCTCAACAAGTGGCATGAAAAACCTCTGCTTCACAGCTCCAAGTCGCCCGCGGCCCCGCAGAAAGGCTCCGCAGAGGACGGTCGCAATCGGCGCAGCAAAAGGAGCCTCAGCAACAGCTCGGCCGTCGCCGCCGCCTACATCTCCTACCTCAACAAACTTTTTGGACAGGTCAGTGCGGCGTCATGCCACAGCCACAACTTGGGAAGTGGGTTCAAGCTTCCAGATTTGTGAGAACCACCATCAGGATTAAAAGTAGCTTTTAAACATGGGGGGAGTCTGCAGGTTGTTCAATGGCATCAATTAGGCTGATAATGTCAGTGGTCCGAACTGCTGGTAGAATCGATACACGTCACCAGCACTGCGCTCGGTGCTACATGAATTGTTTCAAGAGAAAAAGTACCTGTTCCACCGTCTGTCCTCAAGAAAAATATCGGAATCGATCACCTAAGCTAATGACCCAAAATGGCACCTTTATGTCCAAGTGAGAAAGTCCGCCAGTTTCCATGCCAACCGAGGTTTCTCTGACATGAGCTGAAGGTTCATGTAACATTTATGACAAGCCCTCATCAGCCACTCGTGTAGGTTCTCACACACAATTTAATGTAAACAACTACAAATAGCTCCGTCACGCCCCTTCCACCAGGAAATACCAAACATGCATTAGGGAGGGACAGAATATTACAAATACCTCAATTTATACTTTTCAGACCCAAACTAAATTTTTAGGGGAATGGATTTAGACAACGGGTGATTATATATATATATAAATATATAGAGAAAATATTGCTTCCAATAGCCTGAGGTCTAAAATGTGTGTTTTCTCTACACCCACAGTGAGGAAACAAAAACAGCAACATTACACAGGGGACAAGCTGATGCACAATGCTGTGATTAGGATAAGGATTACAGTGGAGGTCAAAATAGCTCCATTTTAAGCACTGTATAAGCTGTAATGAGTGCAGCTGTAAGAACAACACCTAAACAAAACAGCCCAACATGTTAATCATCACGATCACAGTTTGTCTGAATTATCACTGAACTGCAGATGACTTGGGTCCAATCTTAATAAAGCTTGAAAACTACAATTTTATCTCTTCGATAGCTTTTTGTAAAACACCTCACAATCTGTAATGCGGTTATAATGTCAGTGCATTTCCGTGGGTTATATGCGGGTCATTTAAACCACAGTGTAGAATGGATGACAAATAGATGTAATTTCTTACACTAACATGCTTCAGGTCCATGCTTGTGAGCAATCTGTACATAGCAGGGACACAATTACACGGTGCAGCAGATAAAAATCTTAATGTAAAAGCACTGATGAGCTTGTTTGCCCTCTTCGTCAGCTTGTTTTATCTTGTTTGTTTTGTCGACAGGTGTGCATTGTTTGTTGCCACTGATCATTGATAACATAATGTGTCCTTGTTGCCACTGTGTTGAATCTCCTCTGCTAATAGGCTGCAAGCAAGCACCATGTTTCTTTACATACAACATGTTCTCCACACCCTTCCAGTCTCTCATTCCCAGCTCTAAAGTGTGAACACTTCTCACACGAAGTAGAAAATTTCAAAACTGGAACTCCATCATGCTTTAGGGAGGTAACCAAAATTGATTTAGAAACGACTTCAAGCCAAGTCTAGATCCTCGTATAATGCATCATTCTAAAGTAAAAGGACCTGTTTGATAATTGGTTACCTTTGTTTTAAATGGGCCAAAAACACGTCAAATACTCAGTGCTTTGATTAGTACATTCGACATTTCAATCGATCATGAGAATGAGAGAGAAGTGAAGCTGGAGGACACCACACTGCAGGGGCTGATGAAGTGGAGACTCACACATAAAGTCTCAGCTGAATAAATGACATTACACTGATTTCAGGGTCATACAAGCAGGAGAGCTCAACAACTTGCTCAGCCCGAACAATTGTTCCAAAACACAGCACAGGTTCTGCCTGTGTGCTGTGATCTAAACGTCTATTAAAAATAATGACACTTCACTGTAAACCAGGAGGTTGTGGAGTCAAACATGCCAAACGATCATTACAATGTCGATGCCAACTCCTCTTTGTTCAAACATGATCCCTGGACTGTGGACTGTTGCGTCATCATTCAAGTACTCTGGAAAAAAAGTGCCTATTTCAGGGAAGCCACTTCAATGTTTTCCACAAATGATTCACTGCCTGGATACTGGACTGATTTACATTAATGCGTAGCCTGGCTCAAGGCGAGCATTGGCTCTGCTCATGACTGATATGATGCGCCCAGATTTCTGCAGGGCGCCACTGAATATTTGAGAAAATTACGAATGGAGGGAGCCCTAAAAACTGCTGCCCAAAGGCAGCTGCCCTCCTCCTGGTGACAAAAAAAAAATTACCTGCTTCCAATATTTTGTCTCGACAATATATCACATGAAAAGGACCAAATGATCAATTCTGATATACATCAGTGTTATGTCCTGGGATATCAGTGGCTACAAACAGCATTGCTATTCATGAAACCCACACAGTTGCATCAAACAAATCATCATATTCAAAGATCTCACTGCAGAGCCTCTGCCGTTTGATTTCTGAGCATCTTCCCTTGTTCAACAACACCAATAATTTATGGAGGCTGCAGAGGAGGAGCTGCAGCGGGATTTGACATCGGCATGAACGTTTAAGCAGCTTAACGGTGGAAAGTGTCAGGTCATAATGATCCCACTGTACATTTACAGCAATATAATGGTCGGCTGATTAGCCAAACAGCCCATTAATATGCCAGAGTGAGTGACGCCTCAGTGGTCGGCTCAGAAATAGATATTTAATTGTTGGACAAGCGAGTTTCCAGTTGCCTACAACTAAGATCATGTTCAGAGAGATGCTGGCAATTTCTTTTATAAGAATCATTTATGTACTTTGCATGTATCCAGGTAAAAGAATAAAAAATGGAAAAAAACTGTTGGTGAAAGAATGAGAAATATTTTTTAAATTGTCAATGTCCCAGCAAACCTGTGGTTTCTCAAAAGCCGCTTCTAATCATTTTAGGAGCAGTAGATATTTGTCCTGTTAGCTTAGCATGGAGCTAGATGGCAAAACGACAGAATCCAGCTAAAACAAGCTGGATTATGCACACTTAGAAACCCACATCATCTAATAAGTAAATCCAAACTGTGTTACGATTTTTTAAGAAAAAAAGTCATGTAGCGACAGGAGAAGTCAGTCAGTCTGTCAGGACAATTTTTTTTTTTCCCCAAACAATCTCGAGCTGACACAGGAAACTGACCCTCGTGTTTTTGTTGTTTTATTTTATTTTGCTTTGAGAATCTTGCTTCAAAATCCATTTTTTGTGGCCAAAAAATGTTCAGCTAAAACTCATTATTTTTGTTGTTCCTATCAAAATATACTCACAGAAGGTTTCTTTATTCTCAGAAATACACAAGAATCCTGTGAGATCTTTACACAAAGCAGAGCCAAAGGCTTCAGTATAAATGCTTTCATCACAGGAGAAGGATTTACTGTAAAAGATAAGAGAGAGCTCTACACCTAGGGGAGCTGCGAGCGTCGAACATCTAACGATGTTTCATAACTGGATTTCTCACCAACTAATGGGTGTGTTTCATTGTCTCAAAGTAATTTATGGAAAACGAGTCCCACTTCAGTCTGACCTTGGGCCGCTGAAGACACTTTTACATCCCTCTCTGAATTACTGCCTTCGACGTAGCCATGATTGATCTCTGTGGTTTTGCTGAGGGGGGCTTTGGTTGGAATTTACTCGTAGCCAGGTAAAAGATACACTGTTTTAGTTGATGTTTGAACACAGAGGCAGAGAGAGAGAGCGACGGTCTATCCTGCAGCATTCCTAATCTCAGCACAGTATTAATAACCCATGGTTCACTGTCAGCTCTGATCAGATCCCACTGAAGAAGCATCTGTGAGTGAGAAACTGAACAACAATGAATGCTTTCTCAAGTCTTACAGATCCACAACAGAGGAGAGATGAATACAAAGCAAAACTGACTGTGCTTCATCATGGATTTGTTTAAAACGTGCATCCTGCCACCGAAGCCATCAGGTGACTTAGCAATCTGATGGCTGTTTGTGCGAAACATCAACATACCACTGGTGCGTCATGCTTATAAAGCAGTGGCCTGCTCAATGGGCCATGTGAAGGCAGACAGAATGAAATTAACTCTTAATGGGCTCGTTCTGACGGATGACTTGAGAGTCTGGATGGCATGCTGTCTAATCCTTTCTGGATGAAGAACAAAAATCCAATTAATGCGCTGACCTTGCTATCTAAATATGCCCTTGTGTGGACGGAGGATCCTGTAAACACGGGCCACAGCTTTCCATGCTATCAAAACAGCACACAGTTTGAAAACGTCAAATGTTTGGATAAAGAAGGTGTGTTAGAGTATACGGGTGACAGAACTGATGCAATTTTATTGTGGAATTGCATTTGTTACATCGATGCTGATACAGTGAAACTTCGTCTGAACGAGCTCCAGAGTGCCTTCCAAAGAAACCGTGGGGGTCTCTCCTTTTTCAAATGCTTTTTGTGCACTTGCACAGAGTGACCTTGAGTGGTTTATATATTGGCCAATGTACGTGCCAACATGTATTAAAAGCAAAGTGCTGCACTCCACTTTGCATTTGACTTGCCGAGTTTCTCTGATTTCTTTTTTTTTTCTCTGCCATTTTCAGCACTAAAAATGGCAACTGAAGGCCAAGACATAATTTGTTTTAATTAGAGTAGCAAGAGAGTGATGAAAGCAGATGTGTGATTAAAAGCAATAATGTGAATGTGAAAGCGCAAATGCACCGTTAGCACAGGCATTACGTTGCCTTTAGGAACAAGAGTCTTTCTAGAAGGTGAAACTTCCTGCCAGGCTGATTTTTCCCCCCGATATTTTTGTATTCTTAAACTATCCTGTGCGCAGCTGACAATATAAATAACACTTCATGCTTCATTAATTTATTCAGAAGTTTTTTTTCGGTCCAATCATTGACTTGAATATGAGACTTATTTTTATTAAAGTATGATTGGAAAATCCTCTGGTATGCCTGAAACTACTGTCGGTGTTTAAGGTGGTGTGAATGTGGGTTTGATCGCAAAGTTTGTCCAGCTGCAAAAATTTATGGAAAAAACAAAACTAATTATCCAAAACTCATTTAGATACAATGAGACTGAACCAAAGCTTCAGATATTGTGTCAAACATCAGAAGATTTAAGGCATTTGGAGAGATTCTAGGATCGTTACCCGAGTCCCGTACAGTTTTACACCAAACACACAATCGGACTGAGCTTCATTTTCTCAGACCAATTACGGCCAGAGGAGACCAGTGAGCAGAGTTCAGAGGAGATACTTAACTGATGAATATTGATGCTTTCTGTGATGTGTTTTGATTTTTGGTTGTTTTTTTTCCAAATCTTCAAACAAAGCTAAAAATAAAAAAAGCTCCTGCAATAGTTACTCTAACTAGTCCTAAACTGTTTCATCACTCTCTTCTACTTTGCCATATGAAATCGGATTTAGCCTAAAAAAAAATTTCCTACTGCATCATCGCGAGCAGAAGCTCGCCCAAAGCAAATCTGTGCATGCAATAATCAGGGCATTCATGAGCCTTTGTGTCAGTCTTGCTTCTTTGAACTTATAGATATCCTGCAGCTCATAACAACTCAGTGCCGAGCTCTATCTCCGTGTGTCAGACACTTGTTCCATACCAAGATGACGCAGTATGCAGTTTCTCACTGCCTGTACAGAGGCTGAGGAAGCTGTTGAGTGGGGACCCTATTGACATAAGCATCATCAGAAAATTTAACAATGAGCATCTTATGAGAGACATCCCGTTTCTGCTTTCACCAAATGAATTTCATTCCAGTGAGAGCTTTCAGTACAAATGCAGTGCATATGCTAATTCCAATCAGTTGCATTCGAAAATATGCTGATTAGAATATTGTTTCAAAGACTAAAGCATGTTCAATGAACATGTTTACGGGTGAATCTTGTTTATGATGAATCCTTGCAAAACTACCAAACCTCAAGCCCATCTTTAAAAAAAAACTAACAAAAAAAAAACCAAACATTTTTTTGCCTGTAAATATACACACACACACACGCACACGCACACACACACACACACACACATTTTAGTTTGAAGGTCTTGGTAAACCTTCATGTCCCAGGCTTCTATTATGCTTGATGACAAATGTTAATATTGTCGCAAATGTCAAAAACAAAGTGAATGCCGAGTCATTTACTCGTGGATCTATATACAAACATATTTTGTGTTAATGTTGGCATGTTTCTGTGTCTAAGTTTGCATGGATCAGGGTTCCTTCGCAACTGAAGAAGGTTTTTGGTGCAACTTACTGTGATAAGGTTGTGCGTGGGCGCGCATTTCTATGCACACATGTTGCGTCTCCCCAGGGAGGCTGCAGATGTAGTATTTGTGCATGACTATGTATCGTCACAAATACACCAGGGTAAAAGTTTACACTGACTGAGTCTTTTGGGCTCCCGGCACTTTCAACCTGAATGGGGTCAAAGGCAAAACAATGATTAGGAATCGACAGAGGGACAGTTTGCATCGGACGAGCAGAGCTGAGTCTGAGGTAAACACCCAGACAGTTACTGTGAGGCTTTTAAGTGGTGAATGCATGACTATGTGAGTGTGTAGGAGTGTGCTCGGTTATGCCACTTTGCAAATTAGAAGGACATGAAGCTGGGTGAAATCCCATTAGACTTTACTGTCAGCGTGCCGCAGTGTTGACAAGATATGCATGTTATTCTAGTTTGGTAGTCCAAAACAGATTATCACCGGGATATTTCTCAGGAGAATTCTCCCCCCTTAAAGCCTCTCTGATCTTACATGCCTTGTTTCGATAGCACCCTGTAATTATTTCCCTTGTCTCTCTCTTCACTGCGTCGCAGGAGAGAGAGCTGATGCCAGAGGAGCTGGACGGTAAGGCACAGTGGATGGTGTAATTATGTAGGTAGCACATGATGAATTACCAGCCAATGCAAAGCTTTATCAATTCCGTTGATATCTTCACGGGTTAATCCCACTCCTGCATGACTCATGGAGGAGATGGACTGTTTCCAAGGAGTGGAGAATGCAGTTTGTAAATGACTCCGAACCATCAAATCAATCAGAACGACACATTGTCGTTTGTGCCAGAAAGTTTTGACTGAAGTTTTGTTGTGACTGCAGCAACGGCTAAGAAAGTGTTTTTCTTTTATTTTCTCTGTCTAGTGTGTGTGTGTGTGAGAGAGAGAGAGAGACTCTGGAGAAAAACATTTCAACCTACTTTACGGTTTGTTGCAATCAATGTAATTTGTTTGTGTGTCTCAGAGCTGCAAGAAGCCTTCAAGGAGTTTGACTATGATGCAGATGGCTTCATCCATTACAAAGACATCGCAGACTGCATGAGGACAATGGGCTACATGCCCACAGAGATGGAGCTCATCGAGATCATTCAGCAAATCAAGATGAAATGTAAGAGTTTGCTGTTTCTCTGGGTGCCATAGTGTGTGTGTGTGTGTGTGTGTGTGTGTGTACGCTTTTCCCTTCCTCAGGGGTTAAATCATGTGTGAATGATTGATGGGTCTTTCTGAAACAAGCAGGTGTAAATGTGTGAGTAATGTGCGCTGTACGTGTGTGTTTGGGTGTACGTGTGTGTGTGCGTGTGTCACACAAACTTGCTTTTTGTGGACTTTCGTACGAGTCCTTGAGGATTCGATGTTTGTCTTTGAAGCAGGGGACACTCAAGATGTTTTAGCCGACTGATTAATGGCCCCTGTGCTGCAGGTGCAGGGATGTACAAAGTAGCCGGTTTGAGGAGGAGTGATTGGGGACGCCAGATCCCTTGTTGGCAAAATGACTTAAACCCCGCTCCTCCTCCTCCTCCTCCTCCTCCTCGTTAACCTGTGGTTGCTACAGAACGTGATTCTGCTTGGCTCGGCTCATTGATCCTTTATTTGACTGAAGATTGTTCCAGGGAAAATTCACAGCTTGGCAATAGCTATAAAATAATGGTTGCCTAACAGGACACAGTATTGATTAATCACATTGCATTGACCAACTCTCCCCTCAGGACCCCCACACCATTAAAAATAAATAAATCATCTCACTGCTGCTGTGAGTTTGGACTTTAACTTCCTGACTTTGTTCTCGCTGCACTGAGTTGGTGTCTTTTTTCTGAATGATAAACTATCGATTAATGCGTGGGGAGTGTTAAAGGTTTAAGGTGAATCATCATTGCAGCTGAAATCTGTTCGAAGCCTGGAGGATAAAGGTCCCTGGAACACCTACCCAGTGTCGGAGCGAGGCCTGCTGATCTAACCAGCGTTCCTGTTAACACTTCACACAAACCTTTACTGGACTTGACAAATGCACAATGTTGTTACGGTGGCTCAGATATAGACCAAACATCACAAAGATGTTTAATTCGGGAGCAGGTCTCAAATTTTTCTTTTTTCAAAGACACAGAGGAGCAGGAGTTCCATGTGGAGAGGGAGATCCATTAATTAGAATAAAGCCTTTGTCTGCAAAGTCGGTGTGGAAATATCTTTTTTAAATTGAGTGAATTTTTTTATTATTTCAGCTTCTTGCTAAGATTATTCTAAGTGTTATTTCTCTGTCCAGATGCTGCGAGTGGCTCGTGTTTACAGTGTCAACAGTGATGTTGGGTTGGACGTGTCATTTTGGTCACATTGTTGTCTTAAACCTTCATCAGTGCAGCTCAACAGATTCATCAATGAAGTAACAAACACAAACAACCTCACAACACACACGAGTCATCTGCAGTTTATATTTTTTGATTGGTAAAATAAAATGATTCAAAACTCTAATAGATGTCATTTACACAGATTCATTGCATTTGAATATTTATGTGTGATTGTGTTTGCAGAATTTGCTTCTGCATTTGGATTTTATTGGTTCAACATGACCATGAGTCTGAGGTCCAATGTTAGAAAACCTCACTCTCCTGTGCTACTGATGTCACAGTCTTTATTTGTGCCACTGTTACTTCTCGTTTTAGCCATTACCACCATTCTATAATTAACAGCACAGCATGACATCATACATTTAATGTACTGTGACCACGATTCACTCGCTTGTGTCTTTCCTTTGCTTTTTATTCTCTGTTGGCTGCAGACGTGAGGACAAGCACAAGCAGCAGCAAAAAGGGGGAGGAAATGAGAACAAATGTGATTCAAAGTGAAGCCTGATGAAATAATGATAGAATTCTGATCATATGCACAACTCCAATCAGAGAGCTGCCGTATAGATTCACATAAATCACTGTTTTTTTGTTCCTCTGAGAACCTCTCTGTGTGCTGTCATTCACATCGGATCAAAACAGCACCCGCCAGAAAACGGCCTCAGCAGGCATCCAGGCAAACATTCAATAGAAAGAAATGAGCTGGTTATGTCAGCGCAGGTGCACAAATATATAGACAACAGCTGGAGGCAAACCTGACAGCATGGACCTACCTGCAAATGTCAAATCAGTCCAGGAAGGCTGTTGTGATCTTTGTTCCCCAGCGTCACTTCATAATAAGCCGGCTGCCCGTAACGTGGACAGTAGTTGGATGAAGCGTCTTGTCCTTATGTTGTTATTCAGAACCAGACACATCAGCCTGCAAGCAGCTTTCAAACACACACACACACACACACCAAAACAGCACATGTAAGCGTCGCCAATATAATATTTTTGTCTCTCTTTAGAAAAAGACCCTTTGTCTTCATTTACCTACAAGAAAGATGACAAGTAGTAACTTCAGTTGAACTTCAGAAACAGTTACCATCCTGCCTGTTTCCTCACTGTCTCAGATAGTGTGTCGCCTCAGCCCTGCAGACAGCTTTTGATGTTATTTGCCCGGTTTCTTCCAGTCCCTATGCTAATAGGATGCTCCCAAAAACAGCCCAAATGCAGGATTCTTATGCACAACTGTAACTTGGATCTCAGGAAAAATAACACTGATAATGAGCTTAATACTGAGCTGTGAGCACTGAAAGTAGCTGGAGTTGGTCTTTGTTTTTTTTTAGCGGAGAACCCTGGAGGTCAGAGTGCTACTAGTTCTTTAAACTGTAGAGTTACCTGGTGTCAGTCATTCACTGATTACATGTTAGAATCACAACAATAGAAGACATTACAGACTGGAAAAGGAAAATCAAAGCATTTGCAAGGCTCTATAAATACCACATGTATTCATTTGATGTGTCACATTCATGTGAGGACAGTTCTCCACTGGTCACAAAACAAAGGCTCGAGGCTCCACAACCAAAGTTGGAAATGTCTAAAAACACATCAGTGGCACTGAACTGAATGAAAACATGCATACGTGGCATGTTTCAATTTGCAGGTGTTTTGTCACATCAACCCTCTCCTGATGTATTGAGCTGATAATGACTGAAAAGAAAGGTGCTGGTGACGACACCGGCGCTTTTCTGAAAGGCGTTCGCACTCGAGTTGCCCTGCCTGCACTTTACCGCTGCAAAAAGAAACATAATGGGGATTTGAGCACTGAAGTGACTCACACATCCAGTTGGAGCCTTGAAAAGGGTGATTCAGATTTGGAGCTTTTACACTTCACAACAACAACCGAAGAAAACTTATCAAGTCGTGCTTGAAAACTGTGCGAATGTGAACTTGAAATAAATTATTTTGTGAAATATGGAGAGCGAGACGCCTTTAGTGTCTGTTTTACATCCACAAAGTCTCCTACTGTGAAATGCAGGTCATCTCTTTGGTAGTTCAGTTGATTCATTGAGGTAACGTAGGACTTGGATATTCATCTTCTCTTCTCTGAGGTGCAGTCCTTATGGAGCTGCAGTGAGATCGTTCCCACTTGTCACCCAACACACAATCAATTAAATATTAATAATTATCTCCGAAGACTTTGGGCTGAATTGTTCAACATTGTGATTAGAGACCGACCCACTTAAGGCTGAAAAATTCTTAAAGATGGTGTCAGAAATCCTCCCCAGACTGCTGCTTCACAAGGGTATGGTTAATCAGCCAAAAAAACAGGTCTCACCTTGAGGCGAGAATTCAAAATCCTCCCATAACTCAGAATCATTTATTTCTAATCCTTTGGCTGCTATTAGAACGAGGAGGAGACGGTTTCTGTCCTTTCCTTCATGATTCGGCCCTGTTTGCTGTGTTTCCATCTGAGCTGAGTTTGTTGTGGTTTGATTCTCTCTCTGCAGTCCAGAGAGTGAGAGAGGAGCATTTATTAAATTTTCAAACCACAAAAAGACCACATGGCTTTATGGAAGTAGTTTTTCACATCCACCAAAGCCCACATAATGAAAACAGACTGCGCCTATTGGTCTACACTATCAAATAAGCCTGTCTTTTGTCTGACTAATAACGTGAGCCATCCAATTGTATTGGTCTGTTACGATAATTACCATGGGGATCAAACTAAACAAAACTGCCTCTAACTGGGTTAAAGGCACCACGATGATCATGTAACTGCTTGCATGTGTATATATAGAAGCTGTACACCGAGCACATTCACAGACCAGCCTGGTATTGAGGTCAGTTACACAGGTGCTGCTACCTGGAGTTAACACAGCAACCTGTTTGCACCATATTTGATCCCCAGACTGAGATAAAGCAGGTGCTTCAAGATGGATGGAGAAATCTCCGTTCATAGCAAAGACTCAGGAGAGTAGAACTACTTGGTAGTCGTCGTCGTCGCACGTGCGCGCGCGTGTGTGTGTCCATCTGCATATGTAAGCATGTGTCCTCTGCCTTTCTGCAGGGGGCGGTCACGTAGACTTTGATGATTTCTGCGAGCTAATGGGGCCGAGGATGCTGGCAGAGACGGCTCATATGGTGGGGCTGAAGGAGCTCCGCTGTGCTTTCAAACAGGTAAGAGGCTCCCCAGCTAGAACCTGTGAGAGACCCCCCCCCCTCCACTGAGAATTGCGTGTTTTACGTCACTGTCCTCCACTCGTCCTTTTAGGTTACTGAAAGTGTCTTTAGATCTTGAATACGATGTTTTTTTCCAACCAAAATCACAGAACCTGTCCCATTTACCGAAGCCCTCCATGTGCAGAGAGCTAGATACTCATTAGCAGTGCGCCTCTGAGCGATGGGGGGGGGGGGGACACACACAGGCAGCAGGAGCTTGTGGCCCACCCTGAGCTGGTGATGTCACAAGCCCAGTGTGACATCACCATGAGGTGCCCCCAACCTTCATTGAGGGGGATCTTTAAGAATATGACTCCAAGTGAACTGGACTTACCACTGGCAATACTCTGGAGTGTGCAACAGGACTTCTTTTTTCCCCCCTGAGACTGGAGCTTCAGCTCTTCATAGCAAACAAGCCATCAGGAACGGCTGCAATGCAGAAAAGCAAAGTTTAGACAGAGAGGAAATTATTGGAATATTTTAATGCAGCTCGATTCCTGCCCTTGAAGCAGCTACATTTTATATTCTTACTATGCAGCCTAGAAACATCTATTTTACATGTTATTTATCATAACAACAAGCACCCTTGGGTTACAGGCCCGGGATGTGACTGTCTGTAGCAAAACAAATGAGGGTATCACAATATCTGTATACAAAGCTTTCCCCACCTGGGTTCATCATTTGAACTAATTACAGCGCGACAGGTTCCTGATGGTCACTGGAGAGCAAAAAGCACCAATAATGTTCCCCTAATGAGCGTCTCTTTGATAAATTCCACCTGATGTTTTCAGTTAGACTGTTTTTTCTCTCCGGTAGAAAAAACATGGAGGATGTGAAGTGCATCAACATGAAAATATCACACAGCCTCACATCCACTTTATGCCAAATAAATGACTTGCAACTTCTCCTTCATGCAAGCATATCTATCACTGTCAGAGCTGCTAAATGCCACAAATCCTCCCGTCACGCTGCTGGAATTGATCTTTGCGTATAATGAATTAGCCGTCATTGTCTTTGCAACAAGCGAACAGAGCGAGCTGAAACTTTGGAGCATTGTATTTGCCTCAGTCATGAATTTTCTAGCCAGATTGACATCAAGAGTGTTTCCCGCCCAACTCCAAGCATGAGTCAGCGTTGAACCATCTGCACGCTCAAGCTGTTTCTGACTTCGAGGGACCTCATGCTGCCGTCGTATAGCTACATACTGTAAAAGTGCATCCAACTTCAGACTCCATTAAAACCCGAGTCGTTCTTCACTCTCACTCTTCAAATTATTCATCATGCGTCGATAATCCCTTCAATATAAAGTTCTCAATCCAGTCCCCCCCCCCCAATCTTTGTGTTGCTGCCAGGTCTGTTCACCTACAACCCCTTTCTAGTCTCCCCTGACCACTACATGTGTGTGCCCCCACCTCATTGCTCCCTATTAACCCAATACGTTTCAGTTCGACTGTGATGGTGATGGAAAGATCACGTTTGATGAGCTGAAGGAGGGCATGAAGACCCTCCTCGGGGAGAAGCTGAAAAAAGGCGAGCTGGAGGAGATCCTCGGCGACATTGACCTCAACAAAGATGGAAACATCGACTTTGATGGTGAGCGGGCGGGGACTTTGGCACAGACACAGCAGAGACGGATGTGCAAGCGTGACTTCCTGGAAGTGCAGCTTGTCACATCGTCTGTAAGGACCGCGGATATATTCAACACATTTAAAGTCTATCATGTATTTTAAAACAACATAGGGAAGTCGTTCGATAAAGATCAAAATAACTTGAGTTTTATTTTATACATGTTGTAACGCAGATGTGGTGAGAGGAGTTGGAGACCATTAGACTGATTTCCATCATCAGATTTCTTGGATACAAAAAGCATTTTGGTCGATACGAATTCAAACGGGTCGACTGATTTCTGACGTTGCTGATATATTTATGTTTACGATATAAAAACAAGACTAACACATTAAGTCAAAACAGTGTTACTTTTGAAGCCAACCCCCCCCCTCCCCCCAGAGCTTTAGATTTGTTCAGTAAGAGCCATGCGTGGCTTCAGACTGCTGGGTGGATGAATAGAGGGATGGATTCATGGACAGTTTTATAATGAATTTATAATGCTCGTATATTGAAGCAAGGAAAAATCATGCTGGGCCACAGCTACCCAGGGCTAGATTCATAAAGAACACCATTTAAATCAGACGGTATGGAGGGCCGCATGCAACACAATTGAAAACCTTATTACTCTAATGGAAAAATTCCTTTCAATACTGACTGCTGTGCATTGATACTCACAGTCGTAGGTGATATATGGATAATTGAAGGTGATGTATTTTTCTGCCGTTCCATTTGTCCCGGTGGAAGTTCGGGGGACCTGACGCTGGTCCTGGAGAGCTGCAGCCCTGTAATGCTTCAACGCCTCGCAGCGCCAACACACCTGATTGCAATGAGCTGCTCGTTAGCAGGCCTTCCTGCAGAGCTTCATAACGACACCAACCTGATTCAGGTGTGTCGGTTGTCCCGGGATCAAGTCTGTCAAGGTGAAAGGAACCGAGCCAAAAAGCAAAGCTCTCAGTTGACTGGACTGTCCAAGTTGGAGCCTCGTCTATGGTCATGAACTTGTTTCGGGTCTTTCCAAAAGAGCGGGACAAAGTGTCCAGAGGAGAGGGACATCTGGGCGTCTGCTGAGACTGTGACCCCCGCCACCCGGTCACCACCAATAACAGTGACAATGGATGGATTAGAGCCTTCTTTAGAAATTCATATCCTCATTTAATGACACTTTTTTCCAATTTGTAAAATTCTTTCACAGTCTCAGTATCACAATTGTTAATACTATTTAGTGAATACAAAGGAATTGATTTGATATGGTACAAATTGACAAGTTGTAAAATCACCTCTCTGACTTAAGTAAAAGAAACTCCACCAATAAAAAAAAAACAGCCAAGTGCTATTATGGATTTACTTGCTGTGACATCGTGTACAGAGGAGCAGCTCACACTCCATCCATCACTAGCAACTCATTCAGGGTGTAAATGGGGAGCTTGAGCTTCCCTGTGACAGCATTTGTTAGCAACAGTGGCAAGGAGTGAACCCGAATGGAGCGGGTTAAACATGTGGGGAGGGAATGGGAAAGAAATGAGGCGGGTAGAGGGTGAGAAGAGAAAGAAGGCATGGTTGAATCAAGGTGGGTTGGCTGAGAGGGTCAATCCAATCTAATCAGCAGTGCATTAAGCCAATCAATATACATGCCTGGACAGCTGTCACATGCTACACACTGAGAGCCGGTGAGGCTGGAACAGCTCAAGGACTCTGGCTAAATTACATTACCATGTGCTACATCCAACACATCTAAACAATGCACCGGCGCGCAATTCACACACGTATGAGCCGACACATGCACGCACACATGGGCCGGAGCCATCGACACCACGTGGGGTTTAAACTGAGATTGCTGCGCCACGGCAGGCGCACGAGTGTGGTCCTGTTTGTCTTATCTCAGCAACACAATCAATTACAATTATTGGGGACATATGAATAGGCGTGTCAGTCTCGGAGAGGATCAATAAGCAGGTGCTCCTCATTATCATCTATTAGCCTCCGGGGCCAGTTTGAGTGCATCGGTCCAGTTTAGTTACACATGCAAACTCTCCCACCAGGCAGACATGCAACCGCGGCCCCTCCTGGAGCTGTGAAAACATCCCCGTGACAGGTCAAAGTCAAGTGTTAGGACGGCGAGGACAAAGCTGCTTCGGCTCCTGTGCGCTTTGTTCACGCTCGCCATCGATAAAAGGGGAGAGAAAAAAAAGGTTAGAGGAGTTCCTCAAGACACAAATGTTACTGGGTTAATCTGGAATTAAGCTTCTGCACTGAGCGAATCGATAGAATCACACCTGCAATCAGAAATCTTTCGGAGCAAAGCACTTCAGGAAGACAACGGGAGAAGGAGGACATGAGTGATTGCATGGATTTAGTGAAACCTGCCTCGGGCTGTCTGCAGCTGGGCTTCATTGACTTATTATGTCAATAGCCTGCCCTGATTGACAAGTGGATCCAAAAAAAAAACAACCAATTTATATATATATATATAATGAATGACTTTAAAGGTGCTATATGTAGGATTTTTAGTAAAAGCTATATTTAAAAAAAAAAAATAATAATACCTCCAAACTACATCTAGAGGGGTGCAGAATGGAAATACAGTGTTTTCTCAAAAAAATGTATTTCTCCTGAAAATAATTATAATAGAAATTTTGACGGGTTCGACAATGGCGTTGT
>JAUESE010000085.1:7048938-7059552 GCA_032274725.1 Malacoctenus triangulatus
GTGTGTGTGTGTGTGTGTGTGTGTGTGTGTGTGTGTGTGTGTGTGTGTGTGTGTGTGTGTGTGTGTGTGTCAGGCTGATGTCATTCTGGGATAGGGTCCAGTTCTGGGATGGGAACGAGGAGCCCAGGGCCAGGCCACTTTCACACGGATGTGTTTCTATACAGGAAACCCTAACTGCTGGTTTTCCACTTGATATTTAGAGAAGCAGGAATGAGGAGAGGCGAACATGAAGAGGGGAGCGGAAACAGAGATGGTGTGTGCACTTCATGAGTAACCTCTGGTTTATCCTCCGAGGACAGACTGACAGCTGATTTTTTTTTTCCCTCCACTTTTTCTTTGGGGTTGAATTATGTAATTTCTCATTCTTTCCACTGAAAAAACTGTTAAAACACAACAACATGAAACAGAGAAGAGAAGCAAACATGTGGGCCTACCTTTCGACAGGCCAGCTCGGCGTGCTCAGGTGTGGAGCAGCTGTCATAACCTTTGAACTTGTCCTTGGCCTCCTTGAGGAGAGTGTCCAGGCTGTCCTGCACGTAGGCTCGGTAGCCCCCCTGACCGGCCTCTTCACCGGCCAGCTCCTCCAGGCGCTGTGGCAGCAGAGCCTGCTCCACGTAGGAGTTCCTGCAGCGGTTCATCTCTTCTGGGATCTGTGAGAAAGGAGGAGGAGGAGGGCAAATGAGAAAACAGGTCTCTTCTGCATGCAGGCCTGAGAGACAGAGAGTGAAGCCTCACAATTTGTATCATTTGGTTGTCGTAATGAAACCAATGATTAATGTTCATGACATGTTCAAGCAAAGGCATCTCTAGCCTTATTACAGCCCTTGACAAATGGCATGTTGTACTAATGCATGGAAAACAAATAAAAAGAGCACCACTTCATCCTGTTTGTTGCCGTCCTTCTTTATTATCATGTATTTCCTATTTTCGAGCCGCCCTAACATTATTACAGGGTGAAATTGCCATTAGATAAAACCGGCAAGTTCAAACAAAACCTAATTACGTTCAGTTATTCTGCAGGATGTTTCCGACAGCACAAACAAACTTGGTTAAAGAAAATAATTTCTGAGATAACTGAGTTGAGTAGTGTGATGTGACCATGACAGGAAGTCAGGAAGCGCTCTGACAATTTAATAAAATGTGGAGATGACACACTGTATGTGACCTTTCAGCTTCTACCGTACCACATCAGAGAGGAAGGCATCACAGCAAAACATTGTTTTTGTACACGGACCATTTTAATTAGATTTGCAGAGCTATAGTCGGAGGATTATTTCCTGTTTGTCCAGTCAAACGCTCCCTCTGTGCTCCCTAACGCACCTCAGCGACTGAGACGGATTGACGGATTTATGACTTTCCATCTCTGCACAACGGAAGCATTCAGACCAGGAGGCATGTTGGCACATTTGCTTTATGTAATCGCAACATTGCTTGAACAAACGACAGCATGAATTGGATCAGCGCGTTATGTAAGCGGGTACTCTGCCTGTTTACAGGACAAATGAAAGGACGCAAGGTGCGTGGGCATGCGCTGACATCCATGCTTTCATCAAACACACCTTTGTTCAATGAAATGGCTCTTTGCCACAAAAATGTCAGAAAACTTGTCGTGTCAGAGCTTCGTTCACATTCTCAGGGCTGACGATACAAGCGAGGTGTTCTAACTCAGTGTGGGGACAGTGTGGACTTCGGTATTTTTAACCACTGACCCTGAAGAGTTTCCTGCACTCCTGGATCATGTGTGCCAGGCCGTGAGTGGCAGCCAGGTTCTCATTCAGGTCCCTCTGGTCTGGCTTTCCCAGCATCTGCTTTCTGTTTATCACCCTGAGACCAAGAGAGAGAGGAGAAAGGAGGAAAAAACACACAAATGCACATGACAAGATTAATACCATTCATCCATCAAACAGACAGTGTGCATAAAACCAGAGAAGAGGCATTGCTCTGAAGATTCCAGCTGTATACTGATAAACTTTCAGTGAAGATTTGCAAGTTTCTTAACCTATTCGGATCTGAAACAAATATGAGTATCCGTCCCTGCTCGCTGGCAGCATTTGTGAGCATTATTTCATTTCGTCTCTTGAACACTGTAGATCACAGTGGAGTTCAATAACAACAACATTGAGTTTCCAGCACACCTGGTTCAAAAAGAGGATTATATACATATCACTTCAAGCCTTTGCTGGTAATTAGGACAACTTGTTTATATAACCTCCCTATTTCCTGTGTGTCCCTCTCTTCCTCTTCCCTATGGATTCTCTCTCTTCCTCTCTGGTTTGTCCTCCATCTACAGTATCCTACTCCTTTGTTCCTTTGGAGTGACACCTTCCTGTTTTCCAAATCTACAGCAAATTCCATGTTACATAAGCAGCGACAACAATAACTTTGTCACTTAGAGTATGGAAGCGATTACAAAGCCACACACTCGGACACACACCTGGGCGAGGAGCTCTCCTTGCGGCGCAGTGTGTTAAGGTGGAAGAGAGATGGGGCGAGGCAGACAGCCAGGTTGGTGGGGGTCATCTGGTTCTCGGACACGCTGGCCGTCACGTCGCTCAGCAGACACAGGAGCGTCCGCAGCGCCTCTCGGTTCTCGTCTGGCAGCAGCAGCACGGCGGCGCGGGCGGCCTGAAGGCGGAGCTCTTTAGGCATGTCTGGAAAAGAAGATGGAATTTGTCATGGTTCTTTTTCAGAAATAATAAACCCCTGTCATGCTACATCATGTCATCTCGTTTTTTTCAGCCTCTGCTGCGTAATTGGAGAAGAAGGCTGTACAGTGGCTTCCATTCGTATGTCAAGAGCGAGCTGTGATGGAGTCTGTGTTGACCTAAAGTGTTTTACATAAGTCTGTTTGTGTGTCTGCACTATAAGCTTCATGGCTGAAACTGTACGCACAGTGCACACTTTGTATCTCTTTACATAAACAGTTTTCTCATGCAGTGTGAACAGAGTTTGTCCATGTTAACACTGAGCAGCAGATAGATTCTACCCACACACCACAGTCTGAATCTGTGTTCTTACACTGATAGATCTGGAGGAAGGTCTCAGACAGCTTGCTGGTGAGCAGAGGTTCAGGTAAATCTCTGAAGTACTGCTTCAGCATGTCGGCGACATCATAGGCTGACTGGCCCTCGTAGTTGACTCCTCCTCCGTCCGCACCGCTCGCTTCGTTCATCTGACGAAGAGCCTGGATACGAGACTTCACTCCTGATTTTCTGAAGAGACCCACCTGACGAGAAAGAAAGCAGAGTTACATCATATTTCCACCCAGAAACCTAATAAGTCAGTTTTAAACTCAAATTTCCTTATTAGCCGCAGTATTACGTGACGATGACGTTTGTTTTTGGTTTCCAAGCGTATTAAAGATGATTCATTTAAGAACTGACGCTCTCTCTCTCACAGGACCACCTTTTAAAACCAGAGGCTGTTGAGTTTGTAAAATAACATTCTGGCCTTATCCACAAATCTGCAGCTTACAGTCAAGAAGGTTACATCACAAGAGATCCCGTTGACTGTAATAACAAGAAGCTGCTGTGACACTCGCGGGGCATTCTTGAATTCATGCTGAATACGACCTCAATGGTGGCCTTTTAAGGCTTTATGAAATCCCTGTTGGGAGGAGAAAAAGGTCAGTGGCTTGTCCAGTCTGACTTTTTTCTCCAAAAGCTTTCATCACTTGCAAACATTGGAGCCTTGTCCTGCTTTGAAAAGAAGACCTTCATCTCTTTTTCCTTCCCCCCCATTATCGCCACTATTTTCCACAGTTTTCTTTTTTTTACAGCTTTCTTTCTGCAGTCACAAGCTTTTTCTTGATAAATAAGACACCAGCTCCTTGGCTGCAGCACAGCCTGACTCTTCGCAGACCTCCTGCTTCAGCGTATGTGTGACATTGCGATGAGAAAAAGGGGGAAAGATGGAAATGTATACACACACACTGACGAAGTGGCTATCTGCCTTTTTCCAATTCATGGCTCCATCTTATGTAACTTCCAGTGAGAGAAAAAAAAATCTTGGAGGAATATTTGACTGATTGCAGATGTCCTATAATTGAGATATTATGCAATAAGGACTTTTTTTTTTCAAGTGAAGGAAACGGAAACAGCACTTCAGGCGAGCTCAGAGGCTGTCAGGATATTTGGAAGTTTAATTACACTGGCAGCAACAGGACATGTACAGATTGTGTAAATATGTCTGTATGTTTATTTGTCTTCTTTATGTTACCTGGTCGAGGCACTGGCTGCGCAAATATCGCATGGCCTGCTGAATGCCTTGAGGGAGGGGTTGGCCTGTCCGCTGGACGATGACTTGTAGTGGCACACCGAACACATTCCTATCTTTGTAGTCGCGCACCTTGATCCGCTTCATAAACTTTGGCACAGCCCTGCATCACACACGCACACACAAATGCACAGAAAACCACATGTCAATGCCAAGTGTAATCCTTGAACTGATCAACAATGTCAACACTATCATTTGTCTTCACTCAAGAAATGACGCAACGCCATACACTGTAAAAATGTAAGTCCTACTAAACACTCTTGAATCAGTTCAAGTCAACCATCTTATCACATCTAAAATAACTTGGAAAAACTCGATTTTAAGCTTATTTCAATATTCTAAAAAATTATCTTTACTGAAAAATACAAATATTTAAATTCCAAATCTTATTAGAGATTAAAAAATATTTCTTGACTGATTTCAATGTTTTCTCTTCTCACATTTGAGAAGCTGAGTTTCTTTTGCAGTGTAATCAACAACAAAATCTTACAAAAATCAGTGTTTACAAACAATACTCCATCAAAAAACCTTTTTACTTCAAATATATTTTAAAAAAGAGTTTCAAATGCTACAAATACTGTTTCACTTGTCATACAGAACACAGAATTCTTTTTTATGTAGAAGAAACTGAAACGGCAGCAGAAGCCTGTCTCCAGGTTTACGAGGGGGGAGGAGAAACAAGGTGAGGGCCGAGGTGGGACTGACATGTCAGCCACCGTGTCCAAACGGGAGGAACCCACTGCTCTCTACATTCAAACACACACACAAAAACACAAACACACAGGGTATGCCTTTGTGTTTCTGAGTCTATGTGAGTGTATGTGCACGTGCTTATGGGAGCTGGTGAGCAGCGAGTCCATAACCACAGAACTGGGGTTGAAACATGCAACCCTGGCCATTTCACAAGAATGTGCCCATAGATTTATGGCTGTGTATCTATCTGCATGGGTGTGAGTGTGTTTAGCAGAGAGAGTCTGTGCGTGACTCAGTACAAGCGCGTCTTTGTAGGAGCAGCCGTTCACAAGACTCGGAGAGCTTCTCAGAACCACAGTTGGGGAAAAATAGAAAAAGGAGCATATTATGATCCCGGACGGAATTCTGAATATGTACAGGCCTCCAGCGGCCAACAATCGGACTCTGTCTTTCAGTAGGCACCAACCTGTCATAAGACTGTCATAACGCCTTCTATTCTGGTCCGAGAAGAGAAGAAAAAACACAAGCGAACGCTGTGATTTGTCACAACTACAGATTTGTATCTCTTATTTACAGTTTAAAGGTGAAAACATTTAACAGTGAGTGTCTTTCTATTTGGTGTTACGGTCATCCGTTGTTTTCCTGAAATGTCAAACGCTCTTTGGTCAGCAGCGTATTTCCGACAATCCAGGAGTCTCACTGCCTTCGCAAAAATGCAGAAAACATTTTTTTTTTTTAAATCTGAATTAAAGCTACGACCAAATGCAAGCATCTCTAAAGTGGATATTGGTTGGTTCTGAATCGGGAGAAGCCACAAGTTAGAAATGAAACAGAAGACAATTTAGAGAGAATTGTCGAGAGCCGTTCTTTGCAGCCTGAAGCTCAACACCTTGCGTGTGAACAGCCATCGTTGCCCTGTTGAGAAGACGACAATGTACGCCCCTTCCCAGCAATTATAGGCCTGGGAAAAGAATGTGAAACCCAAGCTCTGTGGACAGCCGTCACCGCTATACAACAACCTGCAGATGGAATGGATTGGCAGCGGCTGGTTGGGTGGATATATCCGAGGGCATCACTTACAGGAACAATCTGCCCAGTGCAAAAGCCATTCCACATGAAAGGCGGGCTTTTAAAAAAACGGTGTGTGTGAAACAAGACTGGAAGAAAACACCTTCTCCTCAGCGTGCACAGTCTGAATCTTTTGCAGCCACTTTAAGCTCAGCCACTCACCAACTGAAGCCATGTTTGTTGGTAGGAGTGTGTTTCTCCAGCAGAGCCGTGAGCTGCAGCAGGGAAAGCTTCTGGAGCAGATTCATCTGCAGCACTGACTGGCAGCTGATCTGGAGCTGGGCGGAGGCCAAGCTGGGCCGATGGGAGTTCTGGAAGCTCGGCCAGCGGAGTTTCTGTGGCCTGGAGGGGAATGAAAGACAGGGAGGGAACCCAAATGAAGGCGTTAGAAGCAGGATGACAACCAAACAAGAGCAGTCTAACACTTGGGAACTGCGTCATGCTTTTGTGTACACAAAAACGTAGACAACAACACATGGCCACACACAGCCATTTGTAGTTATATGTGCTAAGCTTTCAGTTTTGGGATTACAAGGAATTTTGGACGCTCCAATCAAGGGATTGTCTCAAAGACTCGCAGAAATGCAGAAGCCACCAAACACAACTCTACTGGTGAATTCCTCAAAGCACACAACAGTCACCATGGGACCCAAAAGCATTCCTGAGGATACATCATTACGTAAGGAGAGAAGTCTCAGCGTGTCGCCTCGTTTACCCTTGCAGCCATTCCCTAAGAACAACTCATTATTTTTTGATATGTTATTTTTCTAATGCACTCATGTTTGCATTCTCATGCACAGAATTTTCCAGATGAAAAAAAAAGAGCTTGAGCTCATCTTTAAGTCGAAGATTGCAGATTAGCTATCCGTGTGCTTCGACCAAAATACTGTTTGAAATTCCGCATTGGTTGAGTTGCTGGAATTACATGTGCTCACATAATTCTCTGGAGATTCGATGTGGGACGAATGAACAAATGTAGTTGTTGTCCGAGTTAACAAACTTTTTAAATAATTGGCTTCTTATAACAGAAACATCAGAGCTTGTTTTGAGCGACCATGTCTGTGTAAAAAGTGCCTTTCTTCACTGACCTGCTGGTCCGAGTGAGAGACGCTCCAACACCCGAGTCCCGTCTCTCTCTCATCCCGTCCTCTCCCTCACCCAGCGGGTTTCCTGTGCTGTCTTGGTCACTCCCGTTCTCGGTCTCCTCCAGCCGGTTCTGAAGAGGCGACGACGGGCACGGTGAAGCCGAGTCCAGTGCGGAATCGGAGTCTCCTTCTTCCTCTTCATCTTCCTCCTCCTCCTCCTCCTCGCCGGCCACGGCCTCGGTCCAGGCATTGACGAAACGCTGCAGGCCGCTGACATGTTGAAGCACTTCCTCTAATTTGCGCTCGTCGCCCTCTTCCTCCTCTCCCTCCTCCCTCTCGGTGAAGGGAACGTTGTCATAAAAGCTCAGGCGGCTGTCCACTGAGCCCGACGAGCCACAGCGGTGGCGTCTACTTTGCCGCCCCCTGAGGATCACTGAGTTCCCATTCTCGTTCCCGTTGTTATTGCGTGAACTCCCGTCCTGCAGAGCTTTGGGGAAGGTTCCCGGTTTGTGACCCTCTGGTAGGTAGAAAAAGATCATGCCGTCATCTTCCTCCTCCTCTTCCTCTTCTCCTTGTTGGCTGCCATCCGGGGCGCTGCAGTTGTTCCTGCGGTTCTGCTCATCAATTGTCATTCCGTTGCTCGCTTTGCATGGAATGGGCGGGGCAGATTTGGGAGCAGGGGTCTGCTGTTGATCTGAAGCTTGCTGGAGAATGCTGAAAGGATCGAAGCCCTCCAGATACATCCCCCCTCTCTTACTGGAGCCTGCTGCTGTGCTGTGGCTACGAGCTCGGGTGACTGGACTCGGTGTGCTCACCGCGCTTCCACTGCTGGCTTCAGACTGGCTGCTGCCGGTGCTCCCAGTGCTCCCGTTACTGGTCTGAGTGGAGTAGGATACGGAGCGGTTCCGGTTAAGCGTCATCGTCTGGGTGGGGTTACGGTGGTGATTGAGGTTTTGGTTGAGGTTAATGCTGGAGATGTCCACGCAGTTAAGCCTTCGCAGCTTGTCATCGTCGAGACCTTCTTTAATGACAGGACCACTGATCTCGATCTTTCCTCCACCTGTGCCCCCCTTCTTTTTCCTCTTCGTCGATGACCCGCTGCGGAGCCGGAGACTCTCCATTCTCTTGAGGAAGCTCTTTGCTCTTGAACGTGTACTCTTGCCGCTGCCGCCCCCTCGATCCAGACTTCCTCCAAGTCCTACCGTTCCCGTTTTCACATCAAACGTGAACTGTCGGAGCGTCTCCATTGGCGAAGGAGGCAACCCATCAGAGAGAGAGTCCTCGTTGGCACATCCCGACCCACCTGTGCCCGAGGAGGAACACATGCTCGCCACTGAGCTGGCCCGGGTAGCACCAGCAGGTGTGGCTTCATTTACCAGCGTGGCACGGTGGTTCTTCTCGTCTCCTCTTCCTCCGCTCCCACTGCTGTGGAGGGAGCTCACTTCAGGCTGTTCACTGAGGTCGGTCAGCACGCTCTCTGAGCTGTTGGCCTCCCGCAGGGCGAGTTTGCCTTTCTGGGGTGCCTGGTCTTTGGGGAAGAGGGCCTGTGCAGCGTCTGTGGGCAGCATGCAGAAAACCTCCAGCTCCTCCATACGAGACCAACGCTTGCTGTCCCTCTGGAACGTCCAGCGGCCACTAATAGCACAAGGCTCGTCCTCATCAGAGTCCTCGCTCTGAAGAGAGGTGAAGGAAGGGACCAGAGAGAGAAAGCAAGAACAGAAAGAGAGGGAGAAAAGAGAGGGAAGAAGAACAGTTAGAGGACATTATAGACATAATAATATTAACCTTTTTTTTCGCCCCAAATTGTTACACGACTCTTTACATAAATATACAATGACTTCTTCTCAAAATACATTACAGTTACACAGCATAACAATTACCTCAGCATTCTTTTTAAATGAACATTTTGAACTTGGACAGAAAATATATTCAAGTACGGTTGCAGATATTCAGCACTCAAGGCTCACTTGCTTGAAGAATCTATGCAATGAAGAATGAGGTGGCTGCTGTGAGTTGCGTTCAACATCCACACACCTTACCAGGGTGTACACACCTCCCCCACTTTAGTTAATCTATCTCAGACCCTGAAGGGAGTTCAGGAAATTCCACCATGACCCCCATAGCTCACAATGCAGCCAGCCAGACTGGGGTCACCGCCCCCCCCACCCCACCCCCACCCCACCGCACAGTCGTTATCTCCTTGGTCTGCATACACACTCTCATTCAGCAGGCGGCAGCATCACTGATACGCTGCTACTGTCATGTTTTTAGTCCTCATGTATTGCAGATACAGACTGAAACGGTGAACAGTGTTTTTTTTTTTTGCCTTTTTTACTGAGTAAAAAAATTAGGGAGGGAGAAAAGAAAGTTTTTCTAACACGTTTGATTCTGTAGTTCGGCTGGCTGTATTTCAAATTGTTGCTTGCATGCTGTTCGTCATGCGAAGTTGTCAGTGTCTGATCACTAGACAACATTCAAAACTATCACACCAAACCAAACCAAATAGATGCAATGGTAGGACCCTTGAATGTCATGAGGAGGAGCGCCCAGAATGAAACGTTTATTGCAACAGTGAGCAAACCGCAGAGAAGGAGAGACATGGAGATTGAAATTTGGCAGAGGGAATGTGAAGACGTGAGGAGATCAATGCATTCCTAAGCTGTCTGGGTGGGGGTGGGAGTCATCCTATAAGAGTAGAGGAGTCAAAGAGGCAAATAACCTCTTTGACTCATCTAGTCTTCTCTGTTGACTCCTGAAATGAAAGGTGACACAGAAAGGGTCATCCTAATGAATACCACCACACATGGAACAAGGGTGTTACTATATAGCATTTGGGCACGTTACAGAATTAAAGATTAACTTCTAGAAAGTGGAGCAAATCTTTCTCACAACTAAACAGTGTCTGTCAGTCTAGACTGTCTGATTTAATGGCTTAAAAGTCTGACTTTAACAAAATTACCTTAATTTCTTTAGAGAGGGGGAAAACACTTTCTCGAAACCCGCTTCCTTGAAACAAATTCAGGAGCTGACGAGAAAACTACATATAACGCAACATGTTTGCAAACACTAACAAATCCTCCCTTTAAGTATCTCGGCAAGACTGTCACGAAGGCTCATCTTAATGCACTTCATGATAACCCGGGAGCATCAGGGAGTATTTGAGGAAAAAGATTAGCCAGTTTGGAGTGAGGGGAGCTCCGGGTGAATGCAACCCCTTCATTTAAACATTAAGGCTACACTCCCTCCCCTGAGGCTCCTCACACACTGCTTGATATGGGAAGAAACTTAACAGGTGCCTTATTATTAAACAAGATGAGAGGAAAGCTTTGCCCTGTGGCCAAGGACGAACTGACAGCTGAGGTGAGGAAATCCGATTGTGGTTGAGGAACTGAGGGGAGTTTTGTGAAAAAAAAGGCGAATTTGTGTGTGTGTGTGTGTGTGTGTGTGTGTGTGTGTGTGTGTGTGTGTGTGTGTGTGTGTGTGTGTGTGTGTG
>JAUESE010000085.1:7085473-7096907 GCA_032274725.1 Malacoctenus triangulatus
CAGCTCCTTCATACGTTAAATGAACACTGCGTGTTAATGGTGATTTTAATCAACTGAAGATTCAAATACTTTTTTCACCATATTCAAGTATTTGCAAAAGTGTGCTGAGCCTCATTAAATCAACCAGCCTAAAACCCACACTACCTCCATTCACATGACTTTTGTCGATGGATTTACTGGATTTATAAATCCAGGTTATTAAACAACAATGTGAACAAAGAGTAATTATGATCCAGAGAATGAACTAATTGAAACACTCAAATGATCAGCCAGGACTGGTCTGGACGGAGGGCAGGACCAATCATCACCTGGAAGTACTCCACCATTACATCACAGTGAAACGCCACAGCATGTAATACCATTATAGCATGGAAGAGATTCAACTGTGGTATTGAATTATTCATAAATTGCACGGAACATGAATTTTTCCCCACCCATCAACTTTACAGTGTTACTGTGTAACTGTTACACAATATTCAGCTGGTATGAATAGTTTTAGGACATAGTGGATTTATACATAAGAGTCCAGCGGTGAAATAAACAAACATGGCAGCCGAGGTGACAGAGAGAGGAAACAACCATTCAGGTGCTGAGTGGTGCTGATATGACTCGCCGAGCTCTTTCTGAGCACTCTTGGCTGAGTGCGCCTGTGTCTGAGAGACTCTCACTGTTTGTGTCACAGTGTTCGCATCAGTGCTTTCATGAAAAACAAATTCATCTTATATCACAGACATTAGTAATTCATCACCTGGAGTGCTAAATCTCTGGAGGAGGTTATGAAACAGCCCAACTTACACATATACGTATACATATACAATACATATATTATATAATACATATATAAGTCCTGCATTACAATATGTTTTCACAATTACAACTTTGACATTTCTAGAAAATAAAACTCAATTTAATTTTCAAGTACACGGAAAATGAATGGCTTTGTGATAAAGCAATGACCTTAATCTGCACGACTGCAACTGTAAAATTTGATTTAAACCCCAATGAATCAACTGAAGTAAATATTTAGCAGAAAGTCATGAGGACAGATTCTGTTCTTTCTCTTCTTTATTGGCGGCACAAATTCCAGATGCCCCCCGACCTCGAAGTTCTTCACCAGCACCTTTTATTAGAGAGGAGAACAACCACTGCTCATACTGAGATCTGAACTGATATGTCAAGATTAAAAATTCACATTAGTCATCGCGTTCACAGCTGTGAAGCATTTGGATACCCTGCGTAATAATGACGTCTTAGCTGTTTACAGCAATTGGATTTTTAAGGGTCATTTGAAATTCTCTTAGCTGTGAGTCATGAGATGATGAAACAGCTGACGATCCACACTTACTTCAATGATACGGTTATCCGATACTCCCTAAACACTGCACCTTTGTCCTAAAGAAAACTATCAGAATAAAACTGTGCTCAAAGCTTTGCCTCCTTTAAAGTCACACTCAGACACTCTCTGCCTAAAGGAGCTGTGTATTGAAAAAAAGGGGTCAATATAAGGGGGGGGTGATGTGGACAATAGTGTGCAGAAGCAGGGATCTTCTTCATGACGTCTCTAATAGACAGTGTGTACAAAGACTGAAGAGGCAGCTGGGCTGCGTCGAAGGATCAACTCAGTGTTCCTCGCTCCAGCCCCCTCCCTCCAGCTGTAAACACGCTTCGAGACGTGATGCGATCACACGGATGACAAGGGTGGGAAATGTCAACAAGGCTATTGAGTTTCAGGATGTGTGATGCTGCGCAGAACTGACAAAGTCCTTGGGAGCATGCCGAGAGTGTTATTAGCTAATGCATGTGCGTCATGAAGGATCAAATGCCCAAATCATGTCATCATCACGTGTTACAGTAAATAAATATGGAGTCGAAGCATTTTGGAAGATTTACCAAAAGCCTCTCAAGACCATCATACCTCAAACGGATTGAATTGTTGTGGTGAGGGGGGTCGTAATCGCAATCATCCTGAGACGGTATATTCACCCATAGAAATGTAGAAGTCATTTTAAGTATGCTCTGCTGACTTCTGCTTCTGTCTCATTCTTGAGATACAAACGTTAAAAAAGGGGGAAACGAGTGTGAAAGCAGAGGGGCCGTAACTGGATCTTGTCACGATTCTCTGAACTATTTTTCACTCTTTCATGTGGGACAGTGAGTTATGTAGCAGCAGACTGAAACATCCTGGACAATGTTTGTCGGTGGTTATTTAATACCTGGTGTACTTTACTTCAATAGCGGGGTTAGGCCACGGGGCAGTGACCTCCAAATTCACTGGGAAATCTTGATGGGCTCTTTGAAAAGGAAATTTACCTTCACTGACCGAGAACGTGATGAGATTCCTGTATGTGGAGCCCCAGAAAATAAAAACACTGCCCCTGAAAACATTTTAAAATGGCCTGAACTTGTGGCTGTTATCGGTCATCTGGGTCCAACATCTCTCGGGGGAACTTCAGTTCACAGTTCTTTTTGAAGCTACTCCTACATGATAGAGGACTGTCTGTATTATTTAGGAGCAAGCTTGCTAGAGAGTTGGGAGTCTATTCTAATGGAGGCAGTCCTGCATGCATATAACCAGCTCATTAGTTATACATGGGCCAAACCAGGTCTGAAGGAGCTGTAGAGAAGGCTGGTGTGAGGGAATATGACACGAATGCTCTTTTGAAGTCCTGTATGAACAGAGAGATGCATCAATGTGCACGCAAGTCAACCCCAACGGTCAGATAAGGTGACACACAGCTCAAAAAAACACTAAAAATGAGAGAAATGAACAGAAATTGAGGAGTTTCTTCTAATGTTATCCACTGCCTGCTTCCTGAGCTTTGATATACCTCAATAACAAACCAAAGCAGTCTCTGTACTGATCTGTATGCTGCACAACTGACTCAAAAGGAGACACAGAGAGAACTGTCTCTCCTCTGCAAGAATGACTATGCAGTTTTGGCACACAGATGTGCATTTTACTGAAGAACGTGAAACTTTCCATGCTGATCATCACGAAAATAAAAAACTGTATATATGTAAAGAATTGCATGCGGAATAAAATCAATAAAACATGTAAACACTGCACAAGCACCAGCATATATGTACCAACTGCCTCTTGTCACTCCTCTCGCCTACTCACCTGCCAGTCGGCTGTCTCGAGCAGGTTTGCTGAGCATGTCGAAAGCTTTGGAGGTGGAGGACCTGATGTGGTCACTGAAGGACCTCTGCAGCAGCAGCAGCCTCATGGAGCGAGACATACCAGCAAGCATCCACCCAAAAGCCACCTACATAAATCTCCTCCTGCGTTTCCACACCTGTTCCCGGTCGCAGTGGACTCTAATTTGTCTCCCGTCAGTAACAAGGTTTCCTTGGTATCCTATTATTAGCTCCAACAATATCAAGGTTAAATTATACCATCAATGTCAAGCAGTCATAATCTGGCTAGTTTTACACACCTAGCTGCCTCTTCTCTATCCCTGTGAGCTGCCTGTATCCTGCCTCCTCTCACTCTGCTGTAGTCTGGACCGTACACTCCCGTCTGCTGCAGAGAGCATCAGTGCGGTAACTGCTGGGACACATCCAGCCCATGCTGCAATGCTCTCATATTCTATTCTGCCAGTATGTGTGTATGTGTGTGTATGTGTGTGTGAGAGTGAGTAAGTGCTTTCTGACACACGCTCCAGCACTCTGTGTGAATTTCTGAGTGCTACAGAGTCACGACTAACCTTTTCTTTTTTCATGTGATTGTCACTTCTTTTTTTTCTGCCTTTCATCTCTGTCACCTTCTTCTTCACTCTGTTTACACCTGCCCAATCCTGTCTAGACACACAATGAATCGATGCTGGTTATACAACCTGATGCCAAGACAGCCTGTTTGTTGTAAAGTATCACTTGTCCTTGTCCACGAGCAGATTAACACATAACAGAATTCAAACCATAGAAGAGCAGAGTGACATTTGAGTCCCTGATATGGAGGTGCAAAACAAACACACAGATCTTTATAATGAGGGATACAAAGCGAAACGACAGCTCAAGCCAAAGACTGACGAACATGGATGGGGCTGTAGCCTGATTCTTAATGCACCAAAACACAGCGCACAGCCCATAACCACTGTCCTCAGCCACTCTACCATGTAAAAGGATCCAGCTGAGGACTTTACAGTAAATAGGTTATTGTTGAAATAGCACACATACAAACTCAGACACAGGCTCAAATGAAGGCCATTCATTACAGAGCTGTACACACGTACTGTAGGCCTTACACAACAAACATTAAGCTATTGAGATGGACAAAAACAACACAATGGACTCCATTACTTATACTGCTGCTGAGCTGATCGGATAATGCTGATTTAGCATCTATTAGGCAAGCACCAACTCTCTGGAGAAAGCTTACTCACCGGAGGCTGGATCGTGAAAATAAAACTGCAACTTAAGAGTTCCTTTGAAAACAATGTTGTTGTGAAGTGGACCATTTTACTCGATGAAGATATTCTTTGATTAAAAACTGGCTTATTAATGCCAGATTAATGCTGGCACAGCAATGAGATGTGGTGGGTTTGAAGAGAGAAACAGTGGAAACCCTGCAGGACTGTGGCCCACCACCACCACTAATCTATGGTGCGAAAGGTGAACGGACTATCTCGACTACCTAGACACGAGATAGACACCAATTACATGGAACATTGTGTGTATTTGCGAAATGTTGCTGTGTGTTTAAGTAAGTACTGTGACAATTAATAATTTCTTTCCTACATTTCAGCAGATTGTTTATATCTACAACAGTAATAAAAGAAGAGCAAAACAACCAAGGTCATTTTAAATCAAATTAAAGTTAAATGCTGCAGATTGCCGTATCCAATGCTGGTTATCTAAATCATTAAAATTTACCAGCACACTGAAGTATATCCACTGCAAGTGACTCTCCTTTACACACAGGAAGCACATGCATCTGAATATAGGTTAAGTTATTCATTACCGGAGTGTGTGCCTGTATTTGTGGTGTGCAGAACGTGCGGCTGACACTGCCCTCCATTACATTCCACACTAAGCTCACACTTGAGAAAATCGGCCAATCCTGCTGATTGCTTCAACAAGTGAAGGTAATGTACCCAGCGCTGGCTTATTGCAGGCTGCTGATAGCATTGTGCTCATCACGGCCAATTGACTTTATGGTCCCCCAAGGTTTGCTGAAACTGATAAGGCTGGATTCCCGCGTTTTTACTTTTCACGACCTTTTACTTCCAAGCTCCTGCAGCGGAGGAGAGGCCTCTTTAACAACATTGTAAATGAGGATTAGGATGCAGTAAAAAAAAAGAAAAAAAGAAAAAGAAAAAAAAGAAAAGCACGTGAACATGCCATTAAAATATTGAATTTTATAAACTTGTAGACACTTGTTTCTTGACCATCTGGGTCAGGACAGTATCACAAGAGCATATCAGTGTAATTTCCCTTTCTGCCTCCCATGTACCTGTGATAAGGGGGCTCTACACAGACTGTAACCTGGATATGAGGGCGAAAACGTCCTGAAAGGAGGGGCGTAAAAACAATGAAGTTCTAATACCTCAGGAAAAGAAGTCCTGCCAAATGCCCCCCCTGTCAAACAAAAGGACAGCATGCCAAGAGTGCACACCTACACGGAGCTCTTCAGAACGGAGGCACGAGAGGGTTACCTGCCAACATACTGACCCAGATATGAGAACAAGGAGGAGGAGGTCAGGGAAGTTGGGAGGTGGTCCAGGGAGGACTTCAAACAGTGTATATAAACAGTATGTGAGGGACTACCAACTAAAAACGCTTCGGAAAAACAATGAAGTGCTCGATTCTTTGCAGCCGGGCCAAAAATGTGTCGGTAAGTTGAAGCATACATGTGTGGGTGTGCCCGAGTGGGACCACAATTGTGTGTCGGCCCCTTTGAAGTGACCATCTGCTTGAGGTCTTACTCTGGTATCAAACATAAACTCCCTCACACCCTTTGCCCCACTTTCCTGTAACTCCAGTCACTCTATCAGATACCGCTGACCTGCAGTATCTGGATATGAAAATTATTCCTCCAAACAACCTCACGCCTCCAGATACCAAAACTTTGAATATTTCACATATAGTTTACTTTAACTGGTATCTCATTTTTACTCCAGCTGTTGAGGATCTCTCTCCCTGACAACCAGACAAGGAGAGTAAACCAGTCAGGGAGGGACAGAGCCTGCTGAGCATAGACTGATTCATCAGCCTGAGGACAGCATGGGCCTTTCACACCATCGTCACCGGGAGATTCACAATCTCCTGGTTAGGCATGAAAGGTCTTGCTGGATAATATCAGATGAAAAGTACGTTCAAAGGGATATTAACCTCAGTACAAATGGTTACAACACCAGAGGGAAGGAACTCACGCAGGAAAATCAGGCATTGGGGAAACAAACAGCATTTTTGTGGCAAGACTGAAAGCACTGACGTAAGCATGTTAGAATACTTCTTCTGAGGTCTAATGTTCAGTCTGAATGCTTTCAAAGCTCTGACGTACGATATCCCCTGGTATTATGTTTGTGTAAAACAATCTCCATTCATGCAATATTCCTGCTTTATCCAGAACAGAGTTGCATGGAGCTGTGGGAGGAAAGGCTTCAGTCTATAGCAGTTAAAATACTTTCTTCTAAAAGTAAAAGAAAACCCAACCAAGATGTGAATTTCATCAGATTTGATCAGTTGTGTGTTAACTCTAGAACATTTGACTTACACGGAAAGTAAGTCTTTGGAATGAAAACTTGGAAGAACAAAGTTTGACTCACTGGAGTCCAAGATAAAGCTGCCTACCACTGTGGGGTGCATAAGAGAAATTTTGTCATTCAGGGCTGCAAAAAATGATTTACAGAGTAAGATTGAGCTGTAAATAACGGATTCTTTGCACAAGTGGAGGATGATTGAATCATTGGTTATTCAAGCTTAAATGAACAACTGTGGGAGAACCTGGAGGAAAAACCCAGACATGCACAAAGAAATAATGCTAACTGCACACAGAAAAGCCTTCTTGAACATGGGACTTTCACACTGTGAGATAAAAGTGCCAAGTACTATATTGCTGTAGTAAATCTTGTCTGTGATTGTTGATGATCAATGTTAAACTATTTGTCATTAATTTTGTTAGTTTAGGCAATACAACTATAAACAACAATGACTGTGATAGTATTAACAGAATCATGGAGACACTTTTCAAACTGAACCAAGGTTTGGAACACAATGTCTTTTAAGACTCCTTTTTTGGAACAAGAGACAATTTTGTTGTAACATTAAGAGCAGCAGCTTGACTTCCTGTTGTAAATTCCCCTTCGCGCTGTGGTTTCCTGTCCAGGGACGACCAGCAAGGCTGATGGAGACCAAAAAAAGAACTCTCAAAATCTGCATAGCAATAAGCCGTGACTCAAAGAAGACCCGGAATAATCTCTTTGGAAATAACATTCTTACAGTCTTCGAGTGTATTTCTGGGATATCAAGGCCAATGACTGTCAGCCAGGAAATTTTCAACAGGAAACCTGAGTAAGCAAATCACAACAGCCCAGTGCTTAAAATATCAAAAAGTTCCAAACTTTCTCAAATTACAAAGAGATCCTCGTCTCAAAGAGATTAAAAACAAGGTTGAAAGTTAAACAGATGTGATTACGTCTGTAAATCGAACCTAATCATCTTTGTAGAACTACACGTACGTCTGTAAATGTAAAAAAAAAAATTATAATAAATTAGAATCTTTCTAATGCAAGCTGGGTGGAAGTCTACTTAATAAAGTTGTTATCACCTTCACAAGGAAAGTGAGGGAGAGTGTGACTAATGTGAAGACCTGGAGGAGCCAGCCAGGAGAGGAGGACATGAGAGTGGACCAGACGGACAGCGGAGGCCAGGAATGTGACCTTGCACAAACATAGTGACTCCTGTTTGGCAATGGACTGGTAGCAAAAAAAAAAAAAAGGTGGACGAAGAAACTCAATCAAAGTTCCAGTAAAACAAACATCGTTCATGAGCTTTTATCGACTTGGCTACAGGCTAAAAAGACTTTGTCAGATTTGTCAGAGCAGCAACTCTATGAGGAAATGTCTTCAAAGACAACAATCCTGCATTAAAGTAGTTCAAGTCACAAAGGAGACAAAGTGAGTCATTCAGTAGGAATTTCTAAAATACTTAGTGTGGAGTGAAATGTACAACAGGAATTGGAACGGAAGTCACTGTATCAAATAGAATATTCAACCACATCTGATCATATAGCGATGGGAGCAGCACAAATCACTCAGAGCAATGACTAATGATTGTTTAAAGTAAACTCTGGTCAGACGGACGCACAACAACGAGGGAGATTTTAAAGTGTGAAAAATTATGGTGATTAATTCTGGGATCCCCAGAGGTCAGCGATCAGGCCAGCGGCATCTAAAATTAGCATTAACTGCCAGTAAAGAGTCAAACAAAAACTGATGAGGCAACTGGTACACAGGAACCAACAACTCAAGAATGTTCAAGCGCTCCTCCCATACAGGATCCCAGCGAGGGTGCAAAACCACATCCAGTTTCCTCCGTTTTCCTTTTCCCTCCTCCCACAGCCGAGACGAGCGGGGCCGGCCAGGAGACCAGGTAAAAGGTCAGGCTTTAACCCTGCCACTGGTCGGATGCCCATCATTGTGTTGTGTGTCCCAGATGCTTTATATTTAGATCAGCGAGGCACAGAGTGGTGCCGCAAACCTCAACGACAACAACAAAAAAAAAGAGGCACTATTCTTGGAATCGGGAATCTGTGAAGTGAAGTGTTGACAAGCTCGAATGTGAGTGAGGGAAAAAAGCAAAGTGAGCAACAAAGAGGCTGTTACAGAATGACTAAAAAACTTGAGAATATATGGCATACGTATCTACAAATATTGTAACGTCGACACCAGCCTCTTATCAAGAGCAGCGTTATAAAGTTATGTTGATCAATTACAAGACATCTCTTTAAAGGATAAAACAAAAAACAATGATGTATAAACTGTCCAGTTGAGTAAGTACTAAAGAGCTCTAAAAGAGGTTCTTAGAGGTCTCGGAAATGAGACGGAATTTAACATCAACCACTTCTTTGGTGTTTTGCCTCCTATTCTTTTCTTCACTGTTTTCACTCACTTAACAAAAACAGGGCAACAAAAAGAGGATGCAAGGTCACACAAGTGGAGCAGTTGCTTCTGAAGATAAGCGCAAGCTGATTGTGGGGCTTTTTTTCTGTTGAGCACCATTTACCTGATGTAAATCCACTTAAAGTGGATACTTGCCTGTACTCACTAAAACAAACAATAATTCAACTGGTGGAAATCATGATGAACAAGTCAAGATTTAAATTCATAGCTGTCGAACAAAAATGTTCTGTCCTCCTGTCAGAAATATATCAGCTTAATTGTTGTGATCCATCTTGATTATTTCCAACTAACCAGATAGATGGACTCTGAGCTAAATTTTGGTGTGTTCGCACTGCACAACAAACAAATAATTTTTCAGAACCTTTTTATATTCAACATGGAAAAAACGTAGCATGACAAATGGTATTCATTTGAAAATACAGCTTCATGTCTGCAAACGATACTTTTGGAGGCCACTTCCTCTTTTGCTGTCTAAATTCTGTGATACATACAACACTGCAAATAAACTGAAATAAAACATGAAGACTGTTTCTTTTCCCTTCTTTCACATTTCTTTGTATGTGAGGACACTGCATCGCCACACCAAATGGGGAATCATGAATTCTTGATGCACAACAGCCTGAGCATCCTCAGATGGCATCCAGTATCATCTGACTTCCATCACTATTCATGATGATCTGCAGCCTGTGAGTTTAGATACATGGGCTGTATCTGCTGCAATAAGCATCTGATCTTTGCACACAGCAAAGGCGTGACACTGACCAATCAATGGGCGACTTGGGTGTCAAAAATTGTACTGCTACGAAGTTCTTGCAGACCACTCGCCTTCTTCCGTTGTCACGCAGAGAGCAAAATTAACCACGAATGAGCCGTCTTTGATGGCCGTGCAGCAGGAGCCCCCAGGCTACGGTGCGTGATGTAACACTGTCACAAATGTGTCATTCCCAGGGGGCTAAAATGGAGGCAATACAGAGAGGGCTTTGAAGTGTCACAATGAACACTGGGCTTTGTGCTCCCGCAAAAAACCTCTGCCAACTCTCCTTGTAACCTCCTGCCCCCCAACTCCAGAGTCCGGGTTCCACCAGAGCGATGGGTGTTACATAACTCGCCTACAGGGGTCCAGCTGATTGAAACGAAGAAAATGGTCAAGGGTGTTTAACCTCTCCTAAGTCAGCAGTGCATTTTTGCAATCTGCAGTCACCTTGTAAAACAACATGAGGCGCGGGCGTTCTGCCAAAAGGTAGCACTCATGTATGCATGAAACACAAACACATACGCGGCTGAACACACAGACAGCTCCTGCACATTTCCCATTAAAGGTTGTCCAACTGTGGCGGTAATTAGAGGCAGAGGCATGAGTAAAGACTCCCATCAGGATCTGAGGCAGCGGGGGGCAATATGAAAGCCTCATCCCCACGACGAACCACCTCTCTGGTATTGTTTACTGGCGAGCAGACGACACAGGGGGGTGTTTAATGAACACTGCTCCCCCGCTGCCTGTCTGAAAGTAGGTCTGCCCATCCATAGTTCCTGATGACCCTGTGCATTATCAGCAGACTGCTGACGGAGAGGCCGGAGCCAGAATGGAGGCAGCAGTCACTACAGATCGAGTCTGTTCTTTGGATCGATTCATAATCAAGTGTAAAAAGTGGACGACGGTGACCAAAGAAACGAGTCAGTGCAAAGAAGTGTGTTCATCAGGAGAAAGTTACGGTGACTCTGAATAATTTCACCGACACTGAATGATAAAATTAGTTTCATGTGACAAGTTGTAAACTGAGTTATTTTTGTTTTGTGCTTTAAAATATTTATTAGCATTACCTTATTTTTGAATAATGACATAGATGACCTTCTATAAACTTGCTCCAGTGGAGTATTGTTCCTGTCATTTGCCTGTTGTTGAACTATTTTTATTGAATTACGATAAGTTGATTTATGGCTGTTGTGTTGCTGTTTTTCAGTTGTTGTCATGACACTTTATGAATTCAAAGGTGCAATATAAATGCAGATACTATTTTTCCTCTTATTATAGTTGTTATGTCATTGTGTTTATTTGTTAACTGAGAAGGGTGAATGAGTGCAAAAGATAAAAGATGGCAAGGGTTCAAAAGTTTTGAGCACCAGACTCGACATCCAGTCTGGTTCTTATCTTCCAAAGGCGACAGGCTCCATGTTTTTGTAGATGAATCTCGGATCTTGTCTCCACTCGCATCCACCGTCTCACAAAAGCAGAGACTGGGGGGGCGGGGGGGGGGGGGGGGGGGGGGGGGGGGGGGGGGGGGGGGGGGGGGGGGGGGGGGGGGGGGGGGGGG
>JAUESE010000085.1:7101913-7121389 GCA_032274725.1 Malacoctenus triangulatus
GTGTGTGTGTGTGTGTGTGTGTGTGTGTGTGTGTGTGTGTGTGTGTGTGTGTGTGTGTGTGTGTGTGTGTGCTTGTATGACCACCCATGGTCTGTGCTGGCCAAGGATTAGGGGGCTCAAACTAACCCAAACCTTTTTTCCCCACCACTTAAGGCAAATGGCTAAATTGGTGCAGATGGCTTATGGTCAGGTAAGCTAGCGTCTCCAGTACGAGAAGTATAAGGTAACTGTGCGTGGATGAGGGAAGAGAGTTGTGCCGGCGTACGTGCACGCCTGTTCACGAACCTTTGGAGATGCTATCTGAGACTCATTTTTGTTTTTTGACTGGCATGAATGTGCTCTTTCTGCCCTGCATTTACAAAGGAATTTATTTTCCATGCTCTGTTGACCCATGTGTGCACGTGTGCAGGGAAACGTGGGAAACATTTTCATTTTAGAGTTCTCCTTGAGGAGAAGTTTCACACCAACACCCCCCCCCCCCCTCCACATCTCCCACCCCTTCATACTTTCGCTCTGTCTTGCATCGGCTTTCCACATTTTAATAGCCTCCATATGTCACACTTGGAGTGTGTCAACAGGAAGGGATGCGATGACTTGGTGTAATGATGCGTTGGAACATTTCCTGCAGAAAAGTTATATTAGTGTCCAGATGTGGGGTTTTACAGCTCTTTGAAAGGAAACCACTCAGTGAAACTTTGTGACATTTGAAAATGTCTCGCTCATAAAAATGATATTTTGTACAACACTAAAAACCCTGGTAAAATTCTATAAAATAAATTTTGGCAGTGATTATTCTATCACACACAGACACACAAACGTAGTATTTTCCTCTCTTAACTTTGATTTAGGAGTTATGTTACCTTGCGTTTTCAACAGATACTGAAAAGGTTGAGACAAACCCACCTACACACCGACAAACACAGACACACAAACACACACACAAATGCATGCACGCACATGCACACAGAGTTGCCATTGTCGTTTACATAAGCAAACGAAAGCAGCAGGCTTCTGGTTTCAGGCAGTGTCTGGAGGGATTTAGTCCGAGACCCCTGGAGCATAAGCTGTGAACTGTTGACTGGCTGTTGGAATCCATGACGAGACAAGACAATAACTCTTAACTTCTTTGACCAAAGGACTCTTCCTTTCGAAGCCAAGCTGAACAGCAACAACAGTAGCACATTTTGGTCAAGCCGGACAACTTGTGCAATATTATGAATGAAATAGGTGGTTGAATGAACCTTACGCACATTGACAGGGATGATTGGGTAGGTGGTAAAGCAGGTGGAGTACTGGGATAAGAATAAATACCGCACTGCATAAAACACAAGCTCCAAACCAAAATTCTGAAGGTCTGAAAGAATGACTCTTGACCTTCTCTTCGATCTTTGGTTTTTCAAAATATTACAGAGTGGCTAATGACTGTCAGAAACACAAAACAACAAACAACAAACAAAACCTGAATCATTCAAAACAAAAGCAATGGGCACTATCTGAGGTCCCCTCTAAATTGTAGGAGTGTATTACTTTAGTTTCCTTTGAAATGTGAGCTCCTAATTTCACCAGCTTCAGGGGAGGCGAAGCCTCAGGTCCTCCTGTAATCTCTGGTGCACCGCCAAGGAGGTCCCAGACCCAAGGGCCCAAATCACCAATGTAGAAGAACATAGTTTACAGCTGAACAAAGAATAGAAACCATCCCTGATGCATAATAATGTAAGACTGTGTTCCGTAGTAGGAACTCAGAAAATTCAGCAAAACCTAGAACAAAACCTAGGATTCAAACCACTTATGCAAATAAACAGCAGCCAGCCTGCTTTGAATGTATCGAGGAGTGGAACAAACAACCGCATCAGGGGCATATGTTTGAACATGCAGAAAATACGATCCAACTCCCCCCTCCTGTGTGAATTCTGTCAATAAAGAAACACAAATAAAGGAGCACAAACCTACAAAAGGCAAACTGCCAAATCGAGTTGTTATATCATACAAACAGGTTGTTACTTTTTCAATTGCAGCATTGAGCACCTCAACAAACTATCATTTGCCAAAGGAAAAGTTTAGAAAATACAAATTAAATCTCACCTGACTGTTTTATTCACATTGATTATTAACAGACTACACATGACACCTGTTCCCACTCGCCAGATTCAATTTGTGGCTTAAAGAGCAGAATTAATAGGGATAAGCTTTACGATCCCAACTGCACCAACAATGCAAGCCCAGAGATTAGCTGCTGACATTTTTTGGGAGGAAGCATGAAGTGGGTTAACAAGAGGGATTAGACGGTCCTCTGTGGAAGAGAGCGGCGGCCCCTTTGCAGCACCGTGGCTGAAACATACCTCAGGGACCAACCAGACGGACTGGTTGGCGAGACATCACTGGCTAACTGTTAAGCAACATAACTACAGAATGTTTTCTGTTTGCTCTCCACTCTGCATTGAGCCAAACCAGGTCAGTGAACTCCTCAATGTTTGATGACCAAACTAATCGTTGTTCAGGTACAGTTTCAAATGCTGCAATAACATGTTTGGCTATAAATACAAAACAAACACCAATGTTGGCCACGTTCCAAGTCATTAGGAAGTGAGAGCAAAGATGATTAATTGAGTAAAACACCCAAAGTGTATCCTGAATGAGGTCATCCAACTCCAAGGCAAACATGAATGGAAACACGTTGGAAAGTAAAATGTGAGCACATGCTCCAGCTAAATTTCCCAATTAAAACCCTCAACCACACGCTTGATGGCGAGGCTTAAATTGCGCCTGGTTTTACAGTGCATTCCTGTGTACAAGTGTGTGCGTCGCTGCATTTTCTGAGGGTGTTTTCAGTTTGTTTGTTCTTGCTGTGATTTATGGCGCTTCATTATCAGCAGGCTGCAGGGGTGTTTCCAGATGCCTGCGTTTTCCAGTCGACCCGAAAGATTTACTGTCAACAAGCACCATCATCATGCAGCTATTCCCTGTCCTTTCTACTGTCTTCTTGCAGATGCATTTCATTTCATTGACTCATTGAGGGATGCCTTCGACACCATCAATCAGCACTCATCAGTGAGCGCACACTGAGAGGATGTTTTAGGATCGGATGAGAATGTATGATACATTGAAGCTTGCAAATGTCGCAATACATATGGAGACTATAAATCACATTGGTTGTGAAGATGATGTGTTTCAGGCATCGTCTCACAGTAGGTTGCCATAAAAACAGAGGGTTGCCAACAAGCTCGGGGTGTAGACTCAGGGATTTATGGGCGATTTGACTTTTATAAAGGCGGTAAAACAAGACAACTCTTTCTGTGAAACAATTAAATCTGTCATTTCTTCAATCCATTTTGAAAAATTGTTCAGCATTAAGATGAAGACTGGCTGATAAACGTGGACATCTCAATAAATAGAGTCAAAACATGTTAAGGCAACCTGTTGTGCTAAAATGCAAATCTTTCACGAGATGATTCCAACTAACTTAAAGTGTATAAGTTCTCTCCGCCTCATTGGGTGCAGTGCTTGATAGCCTGGAATCGACAGGAAAAGCAAGATTTCCTTGTGGGGGTTGAGAAGTCCATTTTCTACATCCTGTCCCAAACATAAGCCTTTTATTTTTTTCTTACCCCCTTTTCCCAAACCGCAGCGGGTCTGTTTGTCCCCTGGTTGCAGCTGTGCTCAGCAGTGGAGTGACCTTGGGGACAATGACACCACACAAAGTGGCGAGCGTGGCCATGAACAGAGCCACTTATCAGACTGAATGGTGGTTGGTTTCATAGCTCGCTGACTCACAGACACCTACTGCTGTCATTAAGCCAAAAATACAAGAGGATTGCGAGCCAACATCCCCTATGCCTGTTGCAAATTGTGTTGATTAACAAGAAGAGGAATAGAAGAAAGTTAAAACCAATGAAAAGACAAGTAAAAAAGCTGTGAGACTTTCGTCTGAGTGGGCCATTGCAGAAGGTGTGGTTTGGGTGAAGGATGTTTGGGGACTGTGAGGCTGCCAAACCGGAACATGGAGGAAGGACAGAGCAGAGATCTGCTCCTGACCTTAGCACGCAAACCATAGCGCTTCTATTGTCTAGCTGGCCACAGACAGATAAAAAGCTATGTTCATACATAACCGACTGACAGGGAATAAAGACCTTCCGTCACTGCAAAATAAAAATATCTCTCAATCAATCATCTGCCTTCCCCTGAAACATGCCTGGAACCCAGATATGGAAACGCCTGATACATAAAAAAAGATGGCATTTCCAAAAAGTCACTGGCAGTAACAGCCCTGCATTATAAGTAATGTTGCCACGGAGACAGACAACAGATTCAAACATAGGGTCAGAAGTCACCCTGTCATGGACTATCTACCAAAGAATTGAGAGGATGAGGTTCTGCTGCAGGTCAGCACCTTCCCTGTTACCATATGCATGACATGTAAAACACCCCAGTGCTAAATTTAACAGGCAGCCAGGCACTTTGTTCAGCCGCAACTCCTCTTTATCCTGTGGGGGATTCGATCCCCCTGTGCCTGACTGGTGGGAACACTTAACACCGAAAGTGACTGATGTGTTGTTTCCGACTGTAACATTGAAAGAAAGGTGGTGGGGGTTAGAAGTCTCCACCCACCTGTGTGGCTGGACACATCCTCTGCACCAACACAGCTCTAAAAATAGATCTGCATGACAATAGTCCATACACTACCTTTTTCTGCTATTAAATGCACTCATATAAAAATGACCTCACCTGGCACAGCCATGACAAGCAAATATACTGACTCTCAGATAATAATAAAGAAAGAAAAGGATTTGACTGAAGAAGTAAACATTTTTATTTGCAAATATTATCTTATTAATTGACTGTAACTCTTATGGTTCCTGTTTCATTCCCTGTTTTGACTTTAATAGCTGAAATCACAGGCAATAACTGACAATGAAAAAACATGTCCACAAACTTATTGCAAATACACTCCTGATAGTGAAAGATATAAATAGAGTACATGAAAAATCAGGGGCACACATGTTGGTTTAGACAACCAAATAAAACCCACCTGTTGCAACACAACAACACAAGCCAAACAACAGTGCAAGACACCTGCTCCACTAAGTAAGTAATAGAAACCTGCCAACAAAAACACTCTGGGTGAAGAATAGCAACTCCAGAGCAAGAAAAAAACACCTGCTGTGGCACAACATCCGCTACATGTTAGACCCACACTCGATGCAAGGATAACAGCCACCTGCTGAAGGCTAACAATAGACACCAGCTAAGCTAGCAAGGAGCCAGGAATGCCTTCACATGAACCCGATGCCTTATGCACAATGGACAGGGGATGATAGGCGTCATGCCAAGTGAGTGTCCACTCATCACAAACCACCACATCCCACCACTTCATATTTATCAAGGTTACATAAAAGCCAAGACAGCGTGAGAGCATGACAGTTAGTCACACCAAAAGGCTAAACTGGCAGTCTGCGGGTGTCACACAGATACAATACAGCAAATGCCAGTAAGTTTGTGTGTAATTGGTCAAAGGATGGAAAGAATGCAAACAATAAACATTTCACAGTTTGTATGGCCTCTGGAAAGAAAACCGCTCATAAAATACAAGTATACACACATGCATGCCAGTCTTTTTAAGTTGTTTTCAACACATTTTCACCAAGGTTTCTTTCCTTTGATGGCTAAACACCCAGATACACATCTGGAATTTTTACAAAATTATGTCTGTCATACTACCTAATGAGGGAAAAAGAAGTTTCTCATATCAGAACCCGTCACTCACCTTCTGTCTGGTACTTTTCGTGGACTGACTGACAGTGTTGAGGTTGTGTTATACCACAGCTGCCCCAAATAGCTCCTCTCCTCTGTAAGTACATCGTCTTTTTCAGTTTTAGGTATTGCGCTCAGGTCTGAAGGAGTTGTACTCACTATTGGCTGTCTCAAAAGACATTTTTGCTGCACCTTTTGTTAACTTGTAAATATGCTCAAGTGTTAACAATGTGCACCCAAAGCAACATATGCAAATGTTGTCAAATAGATAATAAATCATTCACTTCACGCTGATTAGAAAGCAGCTGTGATTGACCATCTGTTTGTTCCCTCACTCTTCGATGTAACCTAAAAATACTTTAGAAGCCAAAGCCATTCAAATCTCAGAGAAGAGTGATGCACAACTTTTATTACTATTTAGAACTGAAGACAAATATTGGTCAATGTTCAGATTAAAACAATAAATAAAGAACAGCTCTTGCATTTGTCAGTCTAAGCTCGTCGTTTTTTAAGACCGCAAAGCCGAGTTTCACTGTTCATTTACATCATCCCCTTTTCTTCTGTAACATTTGCTTTGTGTTTCCTTTGTCCAAAGGATTCGTATTGTTGGACTAAAAAGATTAAGTAGGTGTTGCAACATTTTAGGTCTGAAAAGGCTCAACAGTCTCCTGCTACTTTTAACTACTGACAATCCCTTGCACAAAGTCATCATCTCTTTGGTCTCAATCAATCACCCCGCAGGGCCTCCACTGTAAAAAGCCTCCTATTAGGAGAAGTGAAAGCACTGTTTACTCAAGCTTAGTGAGTTACCTTGGGTTACTGCTGGAATGAAGGTTGTGGAAACAGTTGACATCAGACATAATATATCACACGTCATTGATTATGTTGATCAGTACCTGTCAAATCAGTCCGATTTTTTCTCTTGGGATGTGCAACAGTAAACACAGATGGAGAAGCACCGGGTAAAGCAAGTGTGCGTGACACCCTTTTGTCAACATTTTTTGAGGTTTCTATTTGACTGTTTCTTAATGGAAACCACCTTAATGTCTTATCTTCATGAAGCATCCAAAGACCCTTAAACACAATACTTCCAGCATTTCTTTGGTGAAGACCTGCTAAAATGAGGTATGAACAAGGCTGAAGAAATCATTAAATGAGCAAGCGAGGGCTTCAGAGACACACGTCTCACATGAAGCGTGTCCCCCTCCTTCCTCCCCTCTTTCTTGGCTTTTCACCCCACAGACCCCCCTCTTTGACCCCTTTGTTGGGGTGAAGAGGTCTGGATCTTTGGAACCTGCTAATTATAGAGTTTTACCGTCTGCTTGGCTAAGCCTTAAGAGCTGGGAGACATTCCTATAATTGGTAGATTCACTGGGTTTCTGTGCATGTGCACTCAACATTGCTGTTTTCAAACTTAACATCAACCCCTACACAGTAAATACAACAGAGTACCAAAACTGTGGATACACGAACAAATGCACAACAAACTAAATTCAAATACACCTTTATGCTTGAATTTTGTATCTATGTAAATTGGTAGGATGTTGAGCTGTAGACTCACTCCACTTTTGAGTTTTCCTCCTGGAGTTGAGTCTGCGGGGGGAGCAGTGGGATGTGGGGTGGTAGGTGAAGCAGCTGGCAAAGATCCGTCATCAAACTCCTGAAAAAGCAAGAGGCAGACTTGACAATCGTGACAACCAACTTCCTGTGAGGATTTAAGCATTGATTCACATTTGGTGCAACACCACATGCAAAGCAGACGGGGACATTCAACGAGAAGAATCCTGATCCTTCGTGTGAAACAAAACGTGTGATTCAAGGCAATCTTTTTTTCTGTTGGGGTTAACAGCAAAGTTATAATTAAGTATCATTGAGTTGACTTGAACTGAACTTATTGATTTCTTAATGTGCTTCCACAATATTCATAGATCTAGAAGTTCATTTAAAAAGAGCACATAGCTGTGAGTAAAACCAATAATCAGACTTTCTATGTTTGTAATGTGATCAACTGGGGAGAAACTGTCCCAGGAGAAGCTTAATGCTCAGTGTGAGCTGCTTCAAGCTTGACTACAGAATAAAGCAAGTTTTAAAGGTTTAGAGATGAAGGATAAAATTTCACAAAAAAACTGTTGCAATCTAGCAAAAATAAAAATGGCCAGTTGCTTACCGAGGGGTTCCTCCGATGGAGGGTGGGGGTGCTCCCCATAGAGGAAGTGGCACTGAGAGCATTTTCAATTTCTTTGTCCAACTGGTCCAGCTTCATAAGCAACAGCACCATTGAATCCAGACGAGCATGCTCACGCTGAATAAAGACCCAAAAGAAAAAAGATAAACACATTAATTTCTAGTGCTATAACCAACAACTGTCGCATCATATTTAGGATCTAAATAAATCAAGACCAGAGGTTTACAGTCCTGGGTCTCTCTGACCCCGGCCCACAGCATGTTTTATACATCTCCTTGCTCCAGCAAACCTGATTCAGATGAATACATCATCATAAAATTCTGCAGAACTTGGACAACAGGATCACTCAAAACACCTGTTTGAACAGAGAAACTAGCAAAGCACTTGCTTCTCCACAACCAAGAAACACAGTTTTTTTCCCTTTAAGTGGTGTTTCCTGGTTTTGGTATGACAGTCTTCAGCATTGCATAGTCGTCTTTAAGCCTTCCTCTAGCTGTGATACCAAGTCTAATACTGACCTCAGGTGGCTCGATTCCAGTAAGACAAGCAGGAGGCACGATACGCCTCCAAATACCTCTCTGTTTTTGTTCCATCCTGTCGTCTGGCATGCAATACAAGCCCCTGACAGACATCCCAAACTTATAAAATGTTTCTGCAGAGGTAAACATGATTTTTTCATTTCCTTCTGCCTGTCTCATATCTTGTCTCTGGGTGTGGCTTCTTGTCTGAGCATCGGCTCTTGGAGAAATGTTCATGGCCCAAACAAATCTTGTTGCAATCCCCACAAAACAGACCCTGTTAAACACTTAATGAGGGTGAGATCATGAGACACGCAGCGACTGTGATTGAATGTTTGTGCAAACTGAGAAAAAGTCATGGTAACATAAAATGTGAGGCTGTTTTTCACGAGCTCTGTCTGCTCCTGCATGTGATGCCTTGGAAAAAGATCTCATCGGATTATGTAGAATAAAGTGGGCATTTTATACACACCATACTGATGTCTCAGGAGCTATGGTATACTCTAAGCGAATCGGGTTACAGTATGTTTGTAAGAATAACAACATTCATAAGAAACAAAAAAGAAACAAAATTTGTGTGGGAATGGTATGTTTACTGATCCTGAAAAGAGTGTGTGTTAACAAGCTAAAGCTGCAGCTCTGTGCAGACATCCAGCACGTCTCTGGTAAAGTCTTGACTTGTGCTCGCATTTATTTTCCAGTTAGTGTCCAATTAGCTTCTCAAAAGTGGCCCCTGTTGGGTTTGCTGAGAGGGCACATAGACACGGACGGCGATGTGTGTCATGGAAATGCGTGACACACTGATGCTTTCACGGGCATTCCTTGCTAGCGGCAGCGCACATCGCTGCTTTCTGTCTCATTGGCAGAGCATCACAATGACACATTGTGCCGAAGTAACACAATGACATCTTTACGAGTCCGCGCTGAATGAACAAAAGCATCTGGCTCTGGATGGCAACAACAACCACAAAACAGCAGAGTAAAAAGACAGTGCAGTGGAGTTGAGTTGTCTCTTTTAGGGGCATTTTGGTGGTTAGGGTCCACTTTGAAGGTTTATTTCCTGTCTGTCTTATTTTTGAGGTTTCCAGTTTATCCTAAGACTTCCTTTTTCAGATCTGAGGTGGTTCCCTGTTTGTCCGATCTACTGAGTCCCATCATCACTTTGTCTTGCTCTCTTTCAAATCTTCTTTTTTTCCAAATCTGCATTCCCCTTTCTCAGATCAATGCACTCAGGCAGGGTTAATTCTCTGCTGATCCAAACACTTGTTTTAAATGATCAAACTACTCTGCCTACACTTTGTTCCGTTTATACAGTTTGTGCATCAACCAAAAGACACACATTTGATCAATAAAAACAATCAGAGGCAGAAAAAGAGGGGAAAATGAGAGAGCTCTTGGGTGGTGTTGCCAAGTCGTCTGCTGCCAGATAAATGACTGTTAGAGCCAATTTTGCCCTCGGGTCAGGATAAGGCCCTGTTGCTAAAACAAATAAACACAGAAACAAAGCCCAATATCAGCCTAATCTTGAGCCATTCTGCAAACCAGATGGGCTCATTTTACAAAGAGAATTTGCCACAACAACACGAGCCACCGGAGACATCATCATTAGTTAGCACTATATCTTGTCCGCAATCAGTTCAGGTCGCTGTTGTCCACTGGGGGATATTCATAGAGTCCGCATAATTGTTTTTCTGATTTCCTCTCACTTCCTCCTCCTTTACCTTATAATCGATAAAAATGTTATGATCTTTGGAGATAATTATGTTCAAATCACCAGTCAACTTTCTTTTCCTGTCATCTCCGTCTCCTTAACATCAAATTTACAGCCGTAAAACAACGACATAAAATAAAAGTTCTTCTCTCTGGTTTCAAGATGAGCTTTTTGGGTATTTGTTGCTTCAAACTTGAGCCTGTGGTAATAGCAGGTTTTCCAAATTGCTAAACTGGTCTGTGACCTCTTGTTTTTGGCACTAAATTTAGTGATGTCAATATGAGTCATAACTACATGTGTTTCCAAGGTTTCTATCCAATTTAGTCAATAATATGAACAACAAATTGCACTGAACAAATCAGCCCAATCTCCTCGAGTTTAGAAGTCAGTGTTTAACTTAGCAGCTCAAAACCAGCCTATTTTCCATGATTCCAGCAGAAGTGAATCAGTGTCATATCTTCACTGAAGAAACATTTTATATAAATGTATTACATTTTGCAAAAGTTAAAGCTGAACGCAAGTTATGATTGAAAGTGACTAAACAGTCCATCAAAAGCATCTCTGCATCTGTGATGAACATGGCAATGAATTTTTATAGCACTCTGACTAACCAGCCATCAACCACTCTCAACAGTTTGCTGTTTGCGCTCACAGTGAGATAACTTATATTATAATAACAATATTTATTTATTATTCCCACTGCTAACTCTTACACTCAGGTGTTTTTTTTCCACATGGTGATACATTTTTTCAGTATCTATTTCAATGACCTGAATTACTGTAGTTTACCTTTTAAGTGGGTTTTTTTAACATGTGTTTGGAAAACAAAGAATTTTCATTGAAATCTCTTTGAATGATTAAGACTTTCCTTTGGTCGCACTTACATAAGAGCCATATGATTGATAAATTGTAATTGCATATTTTTTCATCAAAACAATTACTATTTGTCCCAAAACTATGTTTGGAGCTGCATGTAGCCACATTTTCAAAGCACACTTGTCAACAAGATTGGTAAAGCCTGTGTTATTAATCTTCAACAAATCACACTTAGTTCAAGGTAGATTTTTACTGTTTTGCTGTTTTTCCAATCATTTTGGTATTTTTAAAATATTTTTGCAATAAATACCAACTGGATCTCTATTTTTACCTGTAATACACTTAAAGCTGCAAGCTTGCATGATAGAAGAGAAATAAGGCAGGAAACTTTATTTTGCACAACCTTTTATGGTGCTTCTTGTAAATTCTGGGGTGCGTTTTTTCCTCGAGAAGCCAAAAGGTTTATCAATGAAATCCCTCATAATGACTACTGTGTCAGTTTTCTCACCATCGCAAATCTAAGACATGCTTTTCACATTCTTGTGTCAATGTTTTGCTGAATGATCGTAGTGACTGTAGCATAGTGAAACTTAAAGTAATTGCTGGAAAAAGCTGTTTAAGCGCTTCACCCGGGGTATGATTGAGCTTCAACCCCCCTCAGCATTCATGGGCTACATGCCCTTATAGGACCTTGTTTTGCAATGAGCAGTTGAGAATGAGTAAAACATTTCACAGACCCCCCGGCCCCCCCTTTACAGATCTGTAAGCATATGAGAGTGAAGTCATTGTTTTCCAAGGCACTTGCCAGTGTGTGGGACAAAATTATTTGAAGACCATTCACGCCAAGTACGTGTCAGTTCATTCTTTTAGGCTTGTTGGAGGACTCCACGTGCCAAATTTGCACATACCACCCAAACACAGGGACGGAATACAGTAAAAATAAAACTAATCACATTAATCATCAATACTTTATCTTACCTTTCTCATCCGCACTTTAACCACGTTGTCCCCTTTGTGACCTCCAGACTCATTTGTTCCATCCAACATTGAGCTGTCCAGTTGTTTATCAGCGGAGTACGCGGCCTCCTCCGGCTCCTCCGTTGTAGATACTGTCGTTCCCAGTCCGCGGTGTTCCCTCTGACCATCTGCCACCTCAGAGGCAGGTGATTCACTGCAGTAATGACCAGAGGCTCGGTTGTCATGGAGTCCCTCAGTGACCTCTGCAGAGCATGATGGCGGTTGTTGTGTATGGTCTTCACTTGCTGTGTATTTACCATCTAAACGGGACTGCTGACCAGGATTTTTGGCAACATTAACAACTGCATCATTTTGACGATCCTGCAGAGAGGCATCATCGACCTCAACAAGGCTGATCTCTAGGATGGTGTCAAGTTTTGAACTGCCATTTTCCAGCTGTGAAGATATTGCAGGATCCTCATCAACAGCCAACTCTTTGGGTTGCACGGTTGGATCAATCACTTCCACTAACAAACCTTCAGGAGTTTTCACACAATGATCTACACACTGACTCATCTTTGTTTGGTCTTCCTCTGACTGCATTTCTCCAGATGTCACATTGTCATTGCGTGTCGAGGAGCATCTCTGACTTTCAACACTAACATCAAAAAGTTTGACAGATCCAGGACTTACGGGTGTTGCCCCATCACAGTTTTCCTCTTGTGGACTTTGTGCCCCCTGAGGACTGTTTTCTGCCGTCCTTTCAACATTTTGCTCTTCCGACAGTTTCTGGTGGGACAGTGAGCAACTGTAGTTATGCCCCAGATCCAATCCTGCAGCACAGTCGTCCATATTCTGCTCTCCAACTTGATGCTCTTTTGAGTGATGGTCAAGTCCTGCATTTTCATTCAGTGTCATTCGGTCACTTGATCCTTCCATTTTGTCGACAGAATCGGCTCCCCAGACTTCAGCTTTTCCTTTGTCACATTCTTCACCTATGGTTGAAGTCACAGTCGGTTTCCCACTTGCGTCAGCCAGTGACACTGGATTACCATGCTCCATCAGATCCACTGAACTGTGCAGCACATCAATGGGTACATTTGCATCAGGGTGGTCAGAGGTGAAAATCTCCCTTTTCTCAACATCTGGGAGGTCAGTTTGGAGTTCAAGCTCAGCAGCAGACGACCGGTTTCGTGTGGCCTCAGAGATTTCAGGAGGTCTGCAGTAACTCTCTGTATGGCTCTCTTTTGTTTCCTGGTGGCTTGGAAGTTTGCCAGGCAGCTCACCATCAGATTCATACAATGGAAGCTCATTGTTGGAGGAGATAGAGATGCATTGTTGATCTTCACGTGCGATATGTGAACTTTTAAAAACGTTATCGTCATCCCCACTGCTATGACCTTGTATGCTTTCATTGCCAATGTCAATTTCATCAGTGATACCTTTCACAGTCTGGCTGCTGCTATCAGTGGCCAAAGAAATATTTTCAGTAGGCAGAGCACTGTTTGAGTTACCCACAAAATCCCCAATGTCCGTAGTGCTTGTGCTTTGGAGATGCTCTGATTCACAAGTCTCCTTGGGAAGGTCAGCATCCACCAACTTTTGAGAGCCTTGAAATGACTCCTGCAAAAACAAAGGAATTTTTCCATTGTTTTCCATCAACTTTAGGTGTTCTGACTCAGTATAAGCATTCACAACAGATGCTGCCCCTTCAAGTGTCTGTGCGTGACCCTCTGATGATATCTGGGAGCAGCTCTCCGGCATGGAGGCACACCTCGTTCGTCGGCCTTGTTTGGATGCCCCTGAGCCCACCCAGAACCCCTCACTGTCAACTCCATGACAACAGACCAGATCCAAGTCATCATAACTGTACTGCAACCCTGATGGGTGAGTCACATGCTCCTCCCAACTTCTTTTCCGTATGGCTACCGGCATGGTGGACTGCCAGCGCTATCCCATAGAGCTGCTTTGGAGGCCAGGATAAATTGGAGAACCAGATTTGCTGCAACGAAGAGGAGAAAAACGAATAAGAAACAGCTGGTGCTCCCACGTTATGAGTTTACAGTGACTGAATGTGCTGATGACATTACAGTAAACATTGTTTCACTTTTCAAGCAAACAGCAAGAAACTCAAAAGAGAAAGTTCAAGAGGGGTGTAATTACTCTGCATTCATGATTCCTTCAATGTACAAACCCAGCTGGGTGAGTGTACAAAGTAAGAAACCCCTGTTATGGTAATCTACGATGGGAAACCAATAGCTTTCTAAACTTCACATTAAAGCTTGCCAGACACTACTAATTATTTCTTTTTAAAAGGTAAGAAAAGGCCATGAATCAGGACAAGTCAGCTTGAATTTCAAAACTGAAATAGTATTTCAAAGGTATATGCAGATAATGTTTCTGTCTTATTTTCTGTGACTTTAGAAAATCCACAATCTCTGACTGTCACAACAGCATACCTTATTGTCAGTCAAACTCAGACATTATATCACAACAGTGTGCCCTACTTTTGTCTTTGAAGATTGCGGTCAGGATGTACCCGAGTCCAAGATTGTAATAAGATATATTCCTTTATTTCCTGAATGTATGTTTGACTTCCTGAATAAAGAAAAACAACAGATAGGAAAACCCAAATTAACCTCTTGCACTGTTTGTTTATGTAAGGGAAGATATTCAACAGACAGTATAAAAGTACAGGGTTCAATGTCTAGTTTGAATGTATTTACAGATTGTGGTAAAAATGGATTTTTTTCACGATATTTGAAAAATCAATGAACACATTTTTTCTGTCTCAAGTCACTAAAGTTGCATCTTCAACCAAAGGTTTTAAAAGACTAAAAAGTAAAATAAAGTTTGTGTAAGTTGTTTTTAATGTTTTGTTGTTTCTTGGTTTGAATTTTTAACGTTAGACATACTTTTTTCAACTGGCCTTAAACCTCTAAAGCAAAGTTTTATCTGCTACCAGTGAAAAGTACTGGAGGTGACCAAAAATAAAAAACACTTGTTACGTCTCCATGCCTTCAAATTAGCAGACAAAAACAATGACAGCTCAATACACTTCAGATAATAATGCTGGAATGATGTCATTTACTTCTTTTGAGTTATCCAGAGATGACACTGACTTAGAGCATGGTCCAGTATTTGTATTTATCCAACAATCCAGTTCCAGTATTGGTTTTGAGTGCGGTAATCCAGAAATTGCAAGCTGGCTTTTTAATTCATCCACCAAAAGCAATACGTCCACGTTTGGGAAATATGAATCCACCCCTCTTCTAGCGTCCTGACGAAAGTATGTTTATTTTATGCGCAGTTCTTGGTCGATGGTTCTTCAAGTCGTTTTCTAGACAGTCAGGATCCTTGCTCTGAAACTTTTGGAGCGGCGGTGAAGCCTCCAAAGGCAGGCAGAGAGCCGGGAAGCAGTGAAAAGTCCAGAGACAACTTCCATCTTGATCACATTAGGGTTTTTGCTGACGCTGACTGCCGAAGAGTCGGGGTGGTGTGAGAGGGGCCGGGTTTTCTTTCCCCCACTCCACCCCTGTTCTCCTCCGCTCGCTCTATCCCTTCTCTCATCAGGTCCCCTCCCCGCTGGTTTTGACAGGGAGTCTGAGTCACATCCGAGGAGCCCCATCCCCCGTCTCGCAACCAAGCGCTCCATACACATTTATTCACTCCACCCTCCTCTAACGTATGTGCTCTTCTCACTATTTTAGAAACTTCCTGTCATGTTCCTCCACTCTCATTCCTCCTCTCGGTCGACGTTTCCTTCATTCCTCTTTTGCTCGTGATTTCACGACACTGGGCAATGCTCCCACAGGTTGGTTTTGATTAGTAACAGACTGGCTGCCTCGTAAGACCTCTGGCAGTGAGCCAGGAGAGATTGGTCTTATGTTTTGGCAGTTATATCTGAGGCATGCTTTCCCTTTTTCAATTTGTCAACTTGTAACCTCACAAGTATTCTAAACCAAACACACGGGCACTAAAAGAAATAATATGAAGCAGGACTTAATTACACATTTAAAAAAAATATCGATGATAGTGAAAATAACTATGACAACTAAAAATATAGAAATTATTGAGGACCATTTCAAAAACTGTGATACCAAGGATTTACACTTACGATGCAAGTCTTAGTAATTCATTACCTAATATAGTAATTTTTCAAAAGCACTTTGCAGGAGCAGAAGGGAAAGCTGGTCATAACATCCGCAACACGTTATTCCCTCTGATATGTTGTGTATCCTGACATTCTGTAACCTACCGTTGTAAAAGCTTATTAAAGGCTCTCTTTCTTAGCAACACTGAGGCAAGAGAGACAAAAGTGGAATGGAGCTCCTCCAACTATCCTTTCAACCCTGACCTTTAACCTTGGAGGGTCATCCAGATGTGAGATGAGGCTCTGGATGAGTCTTTCCTTTGGGGCAGCACTGGGAAATTGTTCACTGCTATAAAGGTTAGTACTCCAGGGACGCAGATGGTCGCTGTACTCAAGGGGGAAATCATCCAAGTTCAACAAAACTCCTCTGTCGCACTTCACACGATGTTCTTCACAGATCAGCCTTGTACAGAATAAAGAAATGCATATTTTTTTTCCTTTGGTCACAGAAGTTTTCTCTGGGGATAGAGCTGGTGACTGGGGTGGCAGACAAAGTGCATGACTCAGGCTAGCCACTCATTATCTTTCTGTGGACATCCAGAACAGTCTTGTAATTTCAAAGACCTCCCCCACTGCTCGTCAGACTGCAATGCACAGTGACTGAGCTGCTGAGCAACAGCACAATGCGGTCCATCAGCGAGACCGTCGAAACACATGTTCGGTAACGTGTAAAACAAGATGCACGTCAGCAATGTCACTGAGTGTGCAGGACTGGCAACCAAGCTCATACCAAAGAAAAGACAACATGGCAGTTTGTAATTTTATCCTTCATAAATGGACAACCCATGTACCCAGTGTAAATTTAAAAGGTTGTTTCTACATCAATAAAAAAGGGAAAGGGGAGAAAGGATCTTTCAAGGCAACTCAAGCTTTTCTTGACTGTTTGAAACTTTATTCACATTTTTTGTGTGTTTTTGAGGGCTGGAAAATGGTCAATCAATTTTTAGGTTTTCACTGTTGTCCTCAACACGCAAGTACTTCAATGATTATCATGAAAAAAAATTTGATAAATAGGATCAGTCATTTCGAGACATGTAGAAATTGTCCAGAAAAAAACTATTTTCCATCAGTTTTGTCCCTTTTGAATTCCTTCACCAGTGGAAATATTGCACTTATTCGGCAACAGGATCAATCTATTCAATAGACGCTCATCTTCTTCCATCTGGTCACACCATGGTGCTGGCTGACAATTTCATCCCCTAAGTCACAGTTTGATAGGGAACATGCAGTTGCCTGAGGAGACATTGTTACAAGCCAATCTCTGTCTTAGTCTCTAATCAGAGAAGACGAGCATGACCATACTCATAGGCACGCAAGCTCGTAAGTCACATGTCTCCAGCAGTCACATACATGGTTAAGAAAGAACCATTCATGATTTACCCTTATAATCCCCCACTGTTCAACCCTCGGATCCTTAAGTGGAGCAGTGAGGGCCCAAAGGAAACAACCTCACATTCCTCGCTGATATAGTTTATTATTGGAAAAATAAGCCAGTCTAAATCAAGGGCATTAAGAGAACACAGAGTGTTTGCCCATGTAGGAAAATGTAGGTGACGCTTGCAAAGAAAAATAACACTGTCCCTCCCATAACTGAGTCATTTTGAGTCATTGCATATACAAAGACTGCTTTGAGTAGATTTTGTTGCACTTAAGGCGTCTTTTTTTAACTGTAGTTTCCTGGTGGTTATGAGAAGTTGTAAAAATGGATTTCAGGTTCATTTACACAAGAAAGAAAAGTAAACAAAATGCCAGATTCTCATCTGGAAATCTAAAATTAACATCAACAAACCACATCAAGATCCTTGCAATCCTTCCCCGTCACTCGCTGTGCCCTGTGGTTAACAACTCCTCTTCCAAAGCCTGGAGTCATGTTGGTTTAAATAACTGTCTTTGAGGTCTGGGTGGGAACTTGGGCAATACTCTTGAATGGAGCAATTTAATCTAACCGATACAGTCCACGAGCATGCAGACAGCATACAGGGTTTGCATTGCTGTAACTGTTTTGGCAAAATTATGTTGTTTAATCATCTGTTGATTTTGACTGACTCAGCTCGTGTGGGTCCAACCACAAGGAGCCATCATCGTGGGAGAAACCGAGGGGGCCTTGGCCGCTGATCATGGGTCATAATAGTGTGACTGTTACCGTGGGAACAGGAAGTACAACTTATTGAGGATACAGACCATAAGAGGCTAAAATAATCTAATCGTCTTTGGGAGAGGGCTTGTGCTTGTGTGCGAGTGTGTGTTTGCTGTTGTTGTTCTATACTGGTGGGGACGTCGATTTGATTACATAAAGACCAACGGAGGCTCTTTTCAGGGCTCAACACGACATTTTTCCCCACCAGCCATTGTTTCTCGAGGGTTTCCAAAAGTTAATAGCACACAGCATTTTCATTAGGAGCAACTTTTTTGTGCAGAAAGACCAAAGACAACTATTCCACATACACACAGGAGAACCGCAGTCAAGGGCATTAAAAAGTCAGTTCAAAAGTTGACAGCAGGAGAAAATTGACGTGGTCTGAGCAACTGTTCAGCGCGATACACACAGTGTCTGAATTAATAATGCACATGACCTTTAGAATTTAGAGTAAACATGTATCGGGGAGTGTCTTAGTGTGTCTGTGTGCTCTGTCCAGCTAGTGTACAGCAAGCATTCGGTCACTTTACCCTGAAATGGCTGCATACTTCTCCCTTTTTCTCCCTGCTTACTCACCGCTGCAATGTAACTCCACATCTGTTCTCAAAGTAAACTTTTTTTCCGTACATAGCTGCTGACGTCAGCCTGCCCGACTAAAACCAACCAATGAAAAGATGTTGATGGTAAATGAAGTGCCGTAGTGTTGCATTTTTACGAGTTGGTATGGGTAAGACTCCAAAAACAGTGTGAGGGGGGAAGTGACTTTTCCCACGCGCCCTTCTCGCTCGTAAGGTTTGCTGAGTTGGATTTTTGCTTAGGCCGTCTCTTAGTCGCATTTAGCAGGTGTTAATGTTGATCCCTGACTCATTTTTTAATGTCGGTACAAAATTGAGTTATCCACGAGGAAAGTCAGAGTTGAGATGAAGTCTGCATCCACTAAATCTAAGTAGACATAATAGCCTCACAGTCAGAAATACACAACTGCATGTGTGCCAATGTATTTCTGACTCACCTTATTAAGACTTTTTTCCTTGGAGGGTACAAAAAGAACGGGTGCATATGGAAAGTCATCACATTTTAAGTTAATAAAGCTCATAAATTCGCTTATAGATAAAGTTAGGTTTTGAAATAATAAATGTAATGTCCCCAAAAACCAGCTAAATACATCGTGGGTGTGCCTCTGTGTGTGTGTGTGTGTGTGTGTGTGTGTGTGTGTGTGTGTGTGTGTGTGTGTGTGTGTGTGTGTGTGTG
>JAUESE010000085.1:7363375-7376897 GCA_032274725.1 Malacoctenus triangulatus
ACACACACACACACACACACACACACACACACACACACACACACACACACACACACACACACACACACATTCTTGCTTTCCCTTCAGACTCTCAATATGGTAATCTGCCCTCAACTTTGACTGTGTGCCATCTTATCAGTCCACCGCAGAGCGCTGGGATTCATTCGGCCACAAGTCATGTCATGCTTTGATATCACTTCATACATGACTGTTCAAAGGCTAAAATGTTTTAAAAGGTCAAATGGTCGGGCGTTTCTCATACTGCCTTGTGGGAGGAAGCCAATTGACCTACATGCGTGATTTAAACAAACAGACACATTATCAGTGCACTTTTCCAGAGTTTTGAGTCTCTTTTGCACAGTTTCTTAGTTGTGTTTTTAAGACCTGTTTCAGGTGTCTCTGTTTGACACAGGAAAACAGAGTTTTACTGTGAAACAGCAGACAATTTAGACCAGTGAAACAGGGACCTGTGCTTTTTGTTGGCTTGTTAATGTACACTGACAAGAGTGTGGTATGCTTCTCGCCCTCTCTGCATTCAAAAGTGTTGATTCACACCTTCTAACTGCGCCCGAGAGAGCTCTCGTATCATGCAGGGAGAAATGGCGGATTCACTGATTTGTATGAAAATGGGAGCAATTTTCACACTTTCCTTGTGCCTAATTAATGCAATTACAGTAAAAGAATGCCGGCTTGCAGGTGGGGATGAGAGCAAAGAAGAGTGGTACCATTATCTTTTTAAGAGCACTGTCCATAATGCTCATGGTGGATTTTTTTTAAAGCAGTTTCACCTTCATTGTGGCAGGCAAAAACATAGACGAGTATGTCAAAACAGATTCAATATTGTAAAGTAATCTTGTAAACAGTCTCTGCTCTGTACACAACTGGGAATGCTTTTAAATAAAAATTGGTGTATTTGGTTGTTTTTCAACTGGAGTTGCAGGAAAGCTAATCTCTGTGGTAAGATGCCTTTAGAACGGAGTCGAATGAGGACATGTTGTTGTAGGATCTGTGGAATGCCGTCCATATTATGATTGTCCCTCTGAATCGGTGTCATGAGATTGTGTTTGTTTTGTAGTCGTAGAGGCACTGGACCCGCCGGCGCTGGAGACCAGAGAGCACATGCAGAGCGGATTTCCAATCTGTAGTCCTGGTTATAAACAAAGAAACACTGATAAGAAATCGAACATTTTCCAGTCGACAAAAGACAGAAGAGGCTCCAAGCTGCTTCTGGGAGGGGGGGCGGCATTCAAAGTGGGCATGGCCTTCCTTCTCCATGTGTCTTACATCTCTAGACATGTAGTCAGCTTCACTTCGCTTTCCGTGTTTGGAATTTTTTTTTTTTTTGTCAAATTGCTTTCATGTTCTGTCATTCTTTTATCACCCTTCTTTTAAGTGACTACAACACTGTTTCTGTTCACCTTAACTGCCTGACTCTGTCTGACCTTTTCGGTCCAACAGACTGTGTGAACAGGCAGACCTGATCCAAATCGCTCAGCTGTTTGATGTCACAGTGGGTGGAGTCGTGGGAAGCAACATTATTTCCAGGGTTATTAGGACAGAGCAGAAGTTGGAAATTGAAAAGATGAGGCTGAAGACACACGAAGTTCAAGTTGCAGCAAACAAATTTTGAACAAGAAGAAAGTAAAAAAAAAAGAACAGAAGCTCCATTTAAAAGACCTTTAATAACTATGTGGAAAATCCAGCCCCCAAATAGCTTCAAATGCCACCTTCTCCTACTGTTTGGTAAATAGCATGTGCTACAGATCAATGAAGAGCTCCACTGTTCTGTCTCCTCTCTAAAATCATTCTCATCGATTCATTCACCTTTGAATAACCATTATCATTGTTGTGTGGAACATTGTGTGGCAGAACAAATCAGTGTGCCCACATTTCAGTTGCACAAAAACTAAAAGCACTGTCCGATTCTGTGTGCACCTTTGTTTTGTCATGTGACGGTGTCACACCTGTGAGATGCTGCTAGCGGTGTTCTCACCTTATGTGGTCAGCAGGTGTGAACATACAGACGAAGCAGCATCTTATTACAGAGATTAATGAAACACATCGAACGGAAGCGGAGCATCTGGTGAAGTCTCCGGGTGTTTGGGGTCTTCCTCCAGGCTGCCTATTGTTCTTCAGAGAGACGATAAATGGCACTGCGTTATGTGAGTGCCCGTGGTGGTCCGCGGTCGGGGTACGGCGTCCCGTGAGCATGGCGTACAAACACCTGAGCAGCACGTGTCTGTGTGCGTGTGTGTGTGTGCACATGTGTGTGCCAGCATGCGCATCTGGTGGCAGCAATAAATCATACAAGAGGTATTTCAAACCTTATTACCTCCTGCAAGTCAAACTATGCTTTGTGGAATGTTTTATATCATTTGATAGTGAAAGTTGCAGTATAAATACAGCAATAATATAAATGAACTTCACCTTCACCTGCCAGTTTTTTGGAGTATTTAACAAAAAGTATAATATTTTAAAGGCAGTACTGTTGCAGACGACTTTTTTCAAAGGTCCAAGCACACTTGACCATGTTTTGTCTCAGACAGCTCTTTAATATTGACTTCTTAGTGCCGGAGATTGAGTCAGTCTGTACAAAACATTTTGTTTTTAAACTGATTTAAACATCCCCGGGACGTGGTGATTAATGGGAGTCACAGAGAATGAAGACCTGGAACGTGTTGAGATTTTGAAAAGGAACTTTCTGCCAGTGTTGGCTCACAGGCCAGACGATCACCAATCCATTGATAAAGATTCATGCTCCTTTCTCCTCTGGCTGGCAGAAGATACTCAAAAATCTTCTCCTGGGCCAAAAAATGAAGCAAAGTTCCAATGAAACTTGCTATGTTTTTTTTATTTGAACACAAAAATATGGTAAATGTTTTTCCTGAAATGCTTTCCTGTTATAAATACATGTAAGTTAACCAGCTTTACTCCTTTCTCCACTTTTTTTTGTGATATTTTTCTAGGAAAGGAAGTCAAAGAATGCTTTGATTACAAAGTTTGCAGTAATAAAACAGTCACTGATGTCACGTGCCTTCTAAACAGTCACAGCAGGTAAGAGAGACGATTTCCGATATAATAGAAAATGACGCAAGTTTGTCGTCGAAATTCAGCGTGAGTGTGTCAACGGCAGCGTCCACCGGCTCAGCTGCGCGGTGGAGTTCTGTCCTCTCCGAGGTATCGGGATGTGAGATTTTCTATCAAGATAAGAGCCGAGTCACCGTCTGTCCAGCTGATACCGTCCTTGAATTTTAGGTATTTCGGGACATGCAGTGAATTACTACACGCTGTAAATTACAGTTCGGGGCTTCGTTGGTGATTCAGTGCAACCTGACACCTCCATCAGGACAGGGAGCTCAAGTTATAAATAAATATAACTGCCCCCATAAAGAACATTGAACACAAACAGCACACACATTTTAGTGAATAATACGGCCTTGCAGGTGCATTGTTGAAGTGATACATTTGTGAAGTCATTTACATTGAAAGTTTTCGGAAGTAGCTCTGGATACACACACCCTGGATGGATGGACGGGCAGACAGACGGATGGAGGGACTCGACAAACACCAAGGAAGCAGAGAGAGAAGAAAAACGTAGATTTTGGGAAATTGAAGACTTTGAAATGTAGTACGTGTGACAATTTTCTCCAGTCTTTGTGAGTCATCACCAATCATCAACAGACTCCTTATTTCATCAGGCTCCGTTGACCAGGCGATAGTGAATCACTTCTTGGCACAACTTTATGTCAGTCATCTTCTTCAGCGGGCGTACGTTCACCCCTGGGAGCGCCAGGGACTTGAACATAGGAGGATTCAGCCCACACAAGTCTGAGACAGACAGTGTGTCCCACTTCATGATCCTAACTGCAAGTGAAATCCAGCCTCAATGAGTGAGTAATAAGATTACATCACACCTGAGAGTTGAACGCAGGGAGTCTTTAGAAAAAGGTTTTATTGCACATTTCAGCTGGACACTACAGGTTGTCTTTTGTGGGTGGGGGAGTGGGCGGTGCTTCCTCACAAACTCTTTCGTCTTCCTCACTGAATGATAGAATAAGAAGTTTATTTAAAGAATATCAAAAATGAAAGTGGGTTTTAGTGTTCTTTTTGTTGTGATAGATTCAATTTTCACAAAATATGCAAATGAACCAGAGATGATGTTCAGAGATTCATGTTTTCGTGCGTGTGTGTGAGTGCACAGCCTCATGGGATGGCATTCCAAAATTAAAGCATTGGGTCAAATTTTTAGTTTTTTTCCCTTCTATGTATATAATAAAGTGTTTTGTTATGTTTTTATTAACCACATGTAAATTTTATCCCGCCAACAATTAAACCATCATTATAAACTACAGGAAAATACATACTAAAGACCAGTTTTAATTTTGTGTGTGTGAGTGTGTGTGTTATTTACTGACTAAAGTGGTGTGATGATTTATATTAATGAAACACATTACTAATTCACAACCTCACACCCTCTATCTTCTGATCATTTACATGGATTCATGCTTTGTCAGGCAAATGCTTCTGTCAGCAGCTCCCTCAATGAGAATCTTTGAAGATAATTGATTTTTTATTACTCTATATTAAAACTGCTCTCTTTCGGTATATAGAACTGAGGTGATTTCTGAAGTCCTGCATGAACAGGATGAGGATGATTTGATGGACAAACATCCAGGCAGAGCAAATGGATTTTTGCTTGTTGGTTTACCGTGAAAGTCAATATCTCAAATACACATTTCAGTTTATCATTGACAGTAGAATATCAACAGCAAAAAGAACTCATTTCAAAACCTTTACAGATGCTAATAACTGTTGTCTTCGAATACTTTTTGTCTCATGTTTTTGTCAATTCTATTAAATTCATTCTCCCTTTACTCGTTTTTCCCCTTTGGTTTGTGCTGCAAATGGTGTTACATGCTTTCAGTTCTGATATTCAGCCACTTGTGAGTATTAAACTCTGGTCAGAATCCTTCCAGTTGGAACTTCGCTCCACTACAGGACATACAGACAAACTTTACTGTCTTGCTGACAAAAGAGATGATTCAGAGGCCACAACACATATTTACTATCTTTTGATTAATGCATGAACAATTGTTGAAAATACAGAACCCCTGAGGAAATATGTTTTGGAGGAATATAAAGGAAACAGAGCGCCACAGATTGAGCTTCAGTCTTTGCTACAGCAAACTCAGCCTGGCAGATTTCGGGCTTTCTCAGCGAAGCTCACCTGACAACATCTGCTCCCCTTTTATGCCCGAGGAGGAAAGTTACTATGAACTTTAGATTGCAGGAACGGTTTGAAGGGATGCTGTGGAGAGTGAAAAACAAAATGTGTGCAGACTCAATCGCAAGAAAATCTGTGAGAAGTTTAGAAACAACAGATTTGCTCGAAGGCTTTCGAGCATGTTCACATTCTCACTGTCAAAGTTTGTGTTCCTGAGGAATGATTGCATCAGTGTCAAACTCCCATGGACTTGTATGAGTCATAAAATAACTCCATCGCAGCAAAACATTTGGTCAAGCAATAATTATAAGTTTTGCTGATGACACATGACACCAGAGTGCACAGCGATAAGATAAGACCTGAGAGCACAGCTTTGGTGACTGTGGGCTTCAATAATCAGCGGAGCTTGTCTCTTTATTCCTGAATAGCTCTCAAAGGTATTGTTCAAATATAATGTCCCTTAATGATTTTCTTTATTGCAATGTTGCATAATCCTTCAGTGACTGGGAACAGCTTTATGTTTTTTTGCACAATAGCTAAAAAAAACTCCGAACTCTGTGTTTGTCACCACCTCACTGTGAATGATTCTGTTTAGTTTTGAATCCTGATTGTGCCCATGTACAGTGTTCATTAGTCTGTACGCTGTTATTAGTCACTTCTTATCACTTGGGTTCCAACCAAACTGGAAAAACCAATCATAATAATGTTGAGCTGGATGGGAAACATTTTACCACTGTGTCACCCAAGTGCCAACACTGATTTACATGTAACATTCAAAGCCAGCACTTGCATATTGTCACATCATCACGGTCACACCGTCAGCGGGATTGAATTGGCTGCTTGACATTTCCAACAGGATTCTGAACAATTGTGCTATTATGGGAAGCATATTTAATGTTTTTTGCCTCCAAAAAAGCTCCCAAGCTGACAGTGAATCCCTATTTTCTGCTATTTCAACCTGCATTTGCGGCCATTTGTCGCATGATTGTGTGGTTCATACTTTAGCGGCTTGCTTCTTGCATGACAAAAGCATTGGTGTCAAAAATGATTGTAATGGCACATAATAAAACCTATTTGGGTCCAACAGACACGAATAAGTATTGAATGAATCGCTTTGTTGTGACTGAAGTTTGTCATTTAACTTCACAGACACATTAAATTATTCAGGGCTGTCAACTTTTCAGTAAGACAATGATAAATTATATCATCATAAAATCTGCATAATTGGCAATATGTCAGGATGGGATCTGCAGCTTCGCTCATTTGATAATTATTAGCAGTCTGTTCACGTGACGGTGTGGACAGCGGACTGATGCATGCGTGCTGCAAATTGAACAGGCGGTCGAAGTCGGGTCGTGGACATTCTGCAAGAAGATAAGTGCGTCCACGTCAGTCTTCAGAAACCAGAAAAAGCCATGAAGGGGATTTGAAAAGTCACCAAATGATCAACACTGTCACAAGGAAAGTTACTCATATCAAGACAGGTGTTCACGGATGCACATGCATTAACTGTTGGTGCCCACAGTGACCACAGCAATGTCCCACTACAAAAGATAGCAAGTCATGGTTCTAGCAACGAAGGCTAATCAATGTTTTAATCAGTGTCTTTTTTTTTTACAGCATGAGAAATTGTAGCTTGGCGTGAGGTTGATTTGCACGACTCTCACATCCACACTTTTCCTGCAACGTCCCTGTTTTAAAAAACAAACGCAAAAGACTTTGTGTGAAAATGCCTGAAAAAAAAGGCACTGTTGATCGAAAGAAGCAAAACATTTGTCTTCTTTTGGAAGAAAAACAAGTATTGGGCTAACCTTTTAACAGTTCTGTTGTTTCACAGAGAGTTCTGTTTTCTTTGAGGAGACGGCGAAAGGATGTGGGTAGATCTGACAGCCAGGATCTTAGACCCCGTCCTTTAATCGTCCAGCAAAGCCCCCGAGGGGGTCTGCATCAAGGCTTGAAAGGAAAGAGTCAGCCTTTACATGACAGCACGATTGCACTTGTTTGTCAGCTCGAGGTGTCAAGCGAGTTTAGTTCAAGAATCGCAGTCGCAAAGCAAAAAAGGGAAGAAATTAAAGTGGCTCAATTAAAAAAGAGCACAATGAGGGTCAACTTTTGGAGACTGATGACTCCTCACAGCCTGTAGGGCCCATTATGCACCACAGACACATGACAACTGGATATTTGTGTTTCGCACACTGAACATTACTACTTTTCACTATTGTTTATAAGATCCACTGAAATGGTGATAGAAAAGAAAACATTCGTTATGTCACTTGTGAGAAGATCCGTGAAGCCAGTAAGCATCTTGGTCTTTGTCCATAAGCCTCCAGGATCCTTATTTATTTGATGTGAGCATAAAGCACAGCGTAGCATTGCAATCTAAAGTATATATAAGAGGATGAGCTTGGTCTCAATCTTCACTTATCAACAATCAATGCTGCATCCTCTTATCACCATTTATTCTGTAACTCTTATGAGAACAAAAGCAAAAAAAATGCGCTGCCTGAATTGAAGTGGAAGGATAAGTGGACGGATAAGTGTATTTCAGTCAGTGAGTCACCCCTGCTGTAATATATACACAATGTCAGACAAAATCAGGCGAGAGACCTCTAAATTTGCAGAATGTGGGCACTTACTATCCAACCTGATGGAAGGTTAAGAGAACATTCCTCAAAAATGATAACAAAGTGCTCCGATCCAGCGTGGAAAGCTTTTATAGGAGCCTTAAATGCAGCCGAAGGGGCTCTTGAAAGAGGTGAAAGGAGGAGCTGAGAACTGTAAATGAAAATCTATGAATCTGCAAAGAATGTGGAAACACACTTTAAGTTTGTTATTGTGGGTTGCAGAAGGTTTGTGTAAGCTAAAAAGTTTGGAGTGGGCTCAATTAGGTGTACTTATCTGATTGTGCATTCATCTTTGGAGACTATTGCCTTTTCCTCATGGGTACATGTGACTGGGTGTATACTGGAAGTACCCAGTACTTCTACACTTGAATCGCTTTCCTGGAGTCTTGACGTTGTCTGTCGTGAGACTGCGCCTGCTGTGGTTGATTATGTTGTTTCCAAGGAACAAAGAAAGAACATCTGACACAAACTTTAACCCCGGACTTTGATAACGGTGGTGTTTTTCCTGTTTGTTTCATCTGCTAATAAGCAGGCGGTGCGTTTGAACCTTGGCTGTTGAACAAGACACTGAAAAACACAACATGTTCTTAGGAATCGCTCTGATTTTAAAGATTTCCTTGTGATCTAGATTAATTTGTGTTTGTTAGGAGAAAAATGATTGCGAGTTTGGTGACTGTCTTTTGCCCCTCTGTGCCAAGAAACTTTGTTGATACCACACAGAGTTCACAGCAGACGACTGCAAATCTATTAGAGGGAAGCTTTTTATCAGGGAACACTTCCCGATGCAGTTAAGGTGGTAGAATCTCGCTGCATCTGTGTTAACATATAGATGTGCTGGGTTATGCTTTTGTGGTGTGATTGAAATTGCCCCTCACTGATTGCCTGGCTGGTTCAGGTGATTTGTGGCAATTACTCTAAATTATGTTTACTCCTCTCATTTCGGAGCCAACTGAGGGAGAGTGACAGGTGCAAGGAGCCACGGCACTTAAGTTATTCTGAGTGGATCCACTCGCTGAACTATCAGAGCTCCTTGATCGCTGTCAGGTTGGAGCCCACACGTTCCTCCATCCAGGGTGGCAAACGTGCTCTGAAAATGGATCTAATAACACGCTGACAGGCACACAGCAGATGACACTTGGGGAGGAAAAAAAAGATTAGTAAATCAAATGCTGTTCTTACAAATTTTCTGTTTGACTGTTTTTATCCTCTGTGATTGTCCCACTTTATTTCGTGAGGACTTTGGAAAACACAAGCAAGGGAAATAGCGAACTTTTGATTTCTTTACTTCATCAAATGGGCAAACCTTCAGTGTGTAATTGTGAATGAATGTTGTGCAAGTTACTGAATCTCTTTTTTTTGCTTGTTGACAACCAACTGCAGCTAATATGTATAGTTAGGATTAAGTTAACTTTGCACACATAACGTGAGTAGTTTATTGTTGTTTTCAGAATATATGTGTTATTTGTGTTTTTGTCAGACAGGACATGTTGGCCCTTGCTTCATCAGTGGGTGCATGAGCTGTGGATCAGACCAAAGGAAGTCATTCTTAAACCGTTCGATGGTTTATTCTTCCAATTAAACTTTGGCGAGGAAATGTATATTTGAAAAAAAAAAAAAAACTGATGGGAAATCACTGCGTCTTGCTTTCGTTTCTCCATGCAGTTTACTTTTATCTTCAGGGTCGCATTTACAATAACAAACAGTGTAATTAGCCGCTGTAACCTCGGCCTGCTGTGGAAGAGAAAAAGGCCTCTGTAGTTGCTGTCTGCTGACCTCCGAGCGTCCACACAGGTCCGTTCACATAACCTCCGTTTTGTTTGGAGAAAAACTCAGCAGTTTTTTGTTGGGACACAGTTTCTGTGTTTGACACTTTGCTGGTTGCTAAAGCTCAGCAGCGTGAACTCAGGGACATTTTCATGGTTTTGCAAATAGTTTGTGGTGAGACAAACGGCCAGCAGGTGCCATGTTGATCTTCACCTCTCCTTTACAATACATCATCCGCTGAGGTGAATAAAGGGAGCGTTTGTCCCCTTCCTTTGAGACACTGGTGTCCTCTTACTTTATTGGATTTCACTCAGTTGCCCATAGCAGAAAAAGATTAAAAATATATTGAATATAAGTCTTCCAGATATTAGAAAGAAGGCCGGAGGAATCCCCTGTTGGGTTGTTTTCATATGCAGTGTGACAGACTGATTCCTTCTGCCTGAGTCTTGACAAGAAAAGAAAAATCTTCATGTTCTGCATTTGCAGGGATTCGTGTGTGTTTGTGTGTGCGTGCGTGTGTGTGTGTGCGAGCGTGTGTGTGCGTGCGCGCGCATGCTTTTATAATTCATCAGCATTATATTAAACTGGTAAAGACAAATCAGACAAAGTGTAACTAAAAATAGCCCAGGACCTTCATTGACATTCCACGTGGCTCAGCTGTGGTACTAATGGACATGTCCAAGCAAAATACTTCCACCCAGCCTCCCATCTCATTTCTGCATCAGAAACAATAATGAAACAGCACTTTGTATAATCAGGTATGCGCGAAAGCCACAAAAAAAGCCACCCTGAAACAATAAACTTTCAATTTGCTCTGCCTCCCGCTTGAATAATGGGATGCTGTTACATGAAAGAGGGAAATATTGGGCAGACTTGTGATTGTGATGTTGTCGTATCTGGATCTTTTTGCCAAAATCCAAACGGAGACTGTTTCGGGACTATTAGACCATTTAAAGCAAAAAGGTCTTTGCTGAAAGTTGGAGCCTGTGGCGGCAACACGCACGTAAACCTTCTATTTTTAACCAAGAAAACTTTTGTGACAAGAAGAAAAAACATGACCCCTCCAGATACAAGTGGAAAATAAATTCAGACTTAACACGTGCAGAGAAAAGAGTAATAAAGGTGACATTGGCTGACATTGACAAATCTGTTTTTGTTCTCTTGTTCCCTCTTCCTTTTCACTCTCCTTTGTGCATCATCATTTCAACTAATCAAGCCCTTAGAATGTAAATCACCTGCTATGATCATTTAGCCCACTTAAGCTACAAGTTTTCTTGGTCGTTTTTTTTTTTTTTTCACGGGGGGGGGGGTGCAGTGAACCACTGAACACGCACTGCATACTGAGAAGATAGCCCTAAATTCACCTGTCTGCAAGAGGATACAGTTCAGTCTGAAACCTTCTGGAGAGCAAGAACAGCGAAGACATTAACTTTGATCCTTCAGTTACAATAACAGGTGTTCCTGATTTGTCCACTGTGAGCTGAGTGACCTCATTGATGGCAAAGTTGCATTCACGTCACAGTGACACTTTGAAAATGTTTTCACTAAACTAAACCAACTTCACCAACTGCTGCCTTGACTACAAAACCCAGCAGTTCTTTGCCTCCCTTCAAGGTTCTCTTTTCTTATGCATGTAAGGGAAACCCTTAGTGTGACACTTCACATATCACATGCACCTTTTTCCAGGTCAGGTCTTTTTGTTCATTCAGACTTTTCTGAAAACTTAGCGGTCCAAATGAGTTTTTATGTTTTCTTGCCCACCTCAAATAATTTGGTGTTTGTTGGTCCAAAATGATTTGTAAATGTGCGTTCAGAGTACTGGTAGATGAACTTCTGATGTGTAGCTAAGAGGCTGTCAAGAAGCCACAGAGGTACTTCATGGGTAGACTGCTGTCTATCTGCAGGAAGATCACTGTGGTGCTTTATCTTGTTGTGATCCACAGAGCTCAAAGTACCATAGAAACTTGGGGATTTATGAAAGATTTGCTCGAGTCAAAAGCATTTCATAGAGTCTGGGATTTTGGCGGCCTCTCTGTTGACTGAGGATCCAATGAAAGCAGACTGTAACTAAAAATCCATACAGGCACTGAGAAAACACAGGAAAGGCCAGTCAGGATCACGATTCACACACAAATATTGTTTTTTTCCCCCCAATGTGAGTCAATGTTGCAAACAACTGGACAACTGTGACATTTTTGAAACGTCACTGAAAACCTCCTAGTGACATGTGTTCTGCCTACACACTCTTGCTGAAGAGAAACGCCAAGAAGTTGATGGTTCAACATATCATAATATTAATAATAAAGGATCTTTGGCTCGTGAAAAGTCAGTTTGTGCTGTGCAAACAGGAATGCAGGATCCCCGCCAGCTCTGAACAACTGCTGTGGGCACAGAAGCAAACAGCGTAAAGCTGAATGACACGATATAAACACACAAAAATGTCTTCGGCTTTCTGGGTTTTGCTGCACAAAATATTCTTTTTCTAATCAAATGTCTGAATCAGTGAGTTTTGCCTTGTGTTACAGGTTGTTATGGATAACAAGCGATTGTTGAAAAACCTTTTACCATTTCACTCAAGTGAACGTTTTCAGTCTTCGGAAAAGAAACCGCAGCGTCAAACTGTTTGTTCTGAAAAACAGAATTATGAACCCAAATATTTAATGCAGGTGACTTAAGATGAAAATGATGCCATTAAAGATGTTGGTTTATACACAGGTGAAAGTACAAATCTACAGTTTGATCTACAGTGGTTACTCAGGCTGGCCATTACTAAGTTTATTGAAACTAGCTTTGACCTCGACAGTGATGCTCAGAGAAATCTCAGCAGGACTGACTGTATTTGCTTTGCAGACAGTTTGTGAGCATTTTGGCCTGTTGTTTACGACCGCGAGGTCTGCTGCTGTTTATGTGATGCCACAATAGACTGAATTCGGCAGCTTTTCCACCCACTGTGTGCCTTCTGCTGCAGGTAAAGTTTAAATAAATGATGTGTAGGTATCGATTGATATTCTGTGAACTTCTCGGCAGCAGCTGGATTCACTTGAACCGCTCGCTGTTACAATGAAGAATAGACAGACAGGAAGATAGTTAGATAGATAGTTTATTATTCCTGAGGGAAATTCAAGACGTTTCATCACTCCATGCTATTTGTCAAATGATTGAATACATGACAAAGGGATCCCTTAGATGGTTATGTTGAGAAAACTGTTACCAAGTATTTGGACTACATGAAGACCCATAGTTACCGTTTTTGCTAGACTTCGGCGTTGTTCTGAGACATAGCAAGAAATTTACAGCAACAAATATAACCATTAATACATCAGAATTGTCAGTAAGTTTGAGATAAGTGTCAATTTTCACACCTTCCTTCCAAACCCTGACCAAACACAAGCTTTCTGCTTTGTTCTCAGGCTCTGAAAGTCTTATTACATTTGAATATGTCTGCAATGCTCATTTCAACTGAAATCAGTTTTGTGTTGAGCAAAAGTAAGAAAAACCCCAAGAAAAAACAGACTTCTGTTACATTCCAACCTCTCTTTCACTGAACACCTTTTCCCCCATCGCTTTTGTATTGATTTAATGCAGCAACTGTGAAACAGGCTCACTGTGCTTTTCTGTGTGTCCTCATTCGCTGAAGTGAGCACCTGCTGCTCTAATGAAACAGCTTGCTGTGTCATTGACTCGAAACTGCGAAGTTTGCTCAAACTCTTTTCATATAAGTCAGCATCTCCATTCTTCAGCAAGGCTGTGGCCCCAGAAGAAAGCAGCAGATGAAAGAAGGAAAAGCTTAATTGCAAATGGTGAAATGTGAAATCACCTTGATTCATGGCCTTTTCAGGAAAAGGGGCAATTTCTAAGAGATTTTAAACCTGCTCCAGAGCAGGTTTGGTGGTCTGCAAAAGTTACCATG
>JAUESE010000085.1:7440974-7451960 GCA_032274725.1 Malacoctenus triangulatus
ATTATTATTATTATTATTATTATTATTATTATTATTATTATTATTATTATTATTATTATTATTATACGTTTATCCTGGGTATCAGTCATTTAGGAGAGTTGCATATCAGCTAGTTATCAGTCATTTCGGAGAGTTTTTTTTTGGTATTGCCAATAGACGATTGGATGAAGATGCCAGTATATATCTGTGAAGCTTTGACTCAGTCAAGCAACTGTTTGCCTGCTGTGTTGCAGTTATTAGGCTGAAAATTCTGATGACATTTAACCACACTTCAAAGCAAAATAGTGTGTTTATACTGAGGATGCTAGCAATTTTTTCCCCTCTTTGTCAGGCCATCACATTTCAGTGAATTATGAGTTATATAAAAGAGCAAGCAATAGTTCTTTCAATTATGAATACACGACATCCACACAGTAATTTATTTTGTACAACTCAGGATAAAAAAAAAGGAAATAACCTGTCAGAAAGGGCACGTGTGGCTGATCTTGAGTGAGAATGTCATGGACACCCGATGGACATACTTTTTTTGCTGAAAAAAATAGACTTTTTTTCTGACAGTGGAAAATTGAAAATATTGTAAAACAAAGAACTGAAACAAAACTTAAATTTTTGATCTCTTTTCAAACCATTTTGTGTCAGAATTCAGAATTTTTTTTGCAGTTTTTTTCCCTTCATCCTTTGAACCACAAATTACTTCCTCGATCAATATTTTTTTCTCTGTATAAATAAAAGGTCTTCTTTTCTCGTAGACTTCGTAGAAAAAAAAAGTTTTTTTTATTTTGAAACTTTATTTTCTTTTGGTCAGCTGCGAGTTCACCCAAAAGATGCAATCAATAAATATATCAATGAACCATTAAAAAAAAGTGCTTCTCAAACACAATGAGAGGCACTTGACTTGGATTTAATTAGGTTCAGAGTAAAATCCTTTGTTTTCTTGATGTCACTGTTTTAAAGATGTGTTTGTTTTTTGTTGCTTTTTCAAAGTTTCCCTTTATGTGTTCAAAGACAAGACCTTCCCTCACTATTTTTTCTTTGCGAGATGTGTTCGGGGTGTGTGAGGGAAGATCATTTGATTTGACATTAATCAAAATGTCACTAAGGTGGAAGTGAATTGGTCCCTGACAAGAATGAATGCATGCGTTGTGGCAAGCTGCTGGTGCTCACTGAGTCTGAAAGGACATCTTAATGAACTGTCAGAGGCCTTGTCTGCATCTGTCTTCGCTACTTATTATTAGTACCGGTGTGTTCATACCGGACTTTTTCTATAGATTTTTTGCTCTTACTCGTTGTCACCTGTCACAGCCACTTCGAAGAAAAGTTATTGTTGAATTTGAGTATAATGTCACACAGGAGTGAACACAGTAACCACTGTCTGTTGGGCACAGCCAGTGTGGATGCACCAAATCCTTCTAAACCATGATAGGTTTTTTTCCACTTTTTGCCATTCTGAAGCCGATATTATGCCAAGCAGTTCCATATTGTTATCTATTGTCATCCCATAATTGCCCATATTTTTTCAATTCTCGACATATTCATTCAATTTCTGCTTCTTTTCTTTTGTTTCTCTGCTGTCATTAACTGAAGTTTGTGTGCACATGCCACCTCTAGGCCTGGCTTTTCACCCATAGGCTATATTTTTAATACTGTGTATTTTTTGTCCTCAAATCAGAGGTCAGTGTCGTGTTGTGGAATTACCATATGATCATGCATAATTATATTGGTTAGTTCTATGTACAGGTGCAGTCGTAAAATACAGGCATTTTTAGAATGTGCTCATTCACTGGGAAAATATGCAAAGTTATAAATTCAAGGTCCTCTAAATATGGCGTCACATTGCTGCCATTCGTCAAGAGAGCGTAAAGCTCTCATCGCGGGTGCCCAAAGCTCACGTCGCGGGCACATTTCTCATTGGAGAGAGGGCAAAGCCCTCATCACGGGCGCACGGTGAGCCTAGTATGCGCCCCTTCCACCTTTCTGTGCGCTCTCACTGTAAATTTCTGCGCCCTCGCTGTGTTCGGTGGGCGCATTTGTCAGTGTTAGTGGGTGTATTTGCCAGTTGGGGGCGGTCACTCTTCTGATTGATCTGATTGGCTGGATTTTAAACTCAAATCCAGTCCCACGGCGGGACTTCCTTCTTATAGTGTTTTAAACAGCTGATGCAACTTTATCACACAAAGATATAGAAACGTAAACATAAACATTGTAGTTTAAACTGATCCGCTCGGATCGGGGCGCGACAGTCCTTTGCCTTGCCCGCGTTCCCGCCCGCGTTCCCGCCCGCGGCCTCGGAGCGGCTGTCGTCGGCGAGAACGGAGCCCCGGCGGGTCGCGGAGGCGCTCGGACGACGGGGTTCCCCCGCTCTCCCTTCACGCAGCTGAAGCCCGTGCTGTGGCGGCGTTTGTCGGTCCCTCCGCCATCCGCTCGTTCACCGCACGACACACTCCGACTACCTCAGATCAGACGAGACAACCCGCTGAATTTAAGCATATTACTAAGCGTAGGAAAAGAAACTAACAAGGATTCCCTCACTAGCGGCGAGCGAGGAGGGAAGAGCCCAGCGCCGAATCCCCGACCGGTGGGCAGACGCGGGAAATGTGGCGTATACCTAGCTTAAATTTGAAAGAGGCTTTGCCGAACACAAATTTGGCCTCAGTTCTCACAGACCAGTACATTAGGTACAACCTAATGTGATCATGGGTCGTGCTACTTTTCCAATCAAAAGAGAATGAAATTATACACACATCTCTCATCACCCCAGTAATTTACACATTTGTTAAAAAAAATGTTCCACTCATATTGATTAAAGCACGTCTGAAAATCTTATAAGACCAAAAGTCAGAGACCCACTCAGACACATCGTGAAAAAATGCAGTGCTCGGTTAACACCTGGCCGACGGAGGAAATTACTTTACAACCGTTAGCAGTAGTCTCTCTGCCATGTCATCAGCATTATATCAGAGAAGAGCTGACACAAGCAGAACCTAAGGTAATAATACTGTTTAATGGGCATTTAAAAAACAAAAGACAAACAGTATCAAGAAGACCCTACATTAGGTGACAAATGAGCTGGTTTACAGGCAGAGGCAGCATGCAGTGAGCTTACGGCAGACACCATTGTTACCACTCCTGTGCACACCCGGTTAATAAAGCCTGCCATTCAGTCAGCTTTGTCCTGATGCTCTCAGCTGGTATGTACACAACCACCAATATGTTTCAATGCCCACTCACTTTCTCCTACAAGCTATCACATCTATCACATGGAGATTTTGGATTAAATTAAATGAAAAAAAAGTAGTTTGGGGAAGGCAGAATCAATGTATATGAAAGCAAACGTCCTCAATAGAAATTGTGAGGATTACGGCTAAAACAACTCGTCGAATAATTCGAGAAATTCGATTAAGAAAATGCCTCAGGGCAAAATTCTCTGCTTCGAGGATTGGTCGAATTCACGACTGTACACCGTATTCGCACAGCGCGGTGACACTTCCGCTTTTGACGACGTAACATACGCGAAGCGCGAAATGCGAAAAGGAGGCGGACGGAGACGAAGACGGAGAGCGGCAGGGAGAACAAACTAACCGGCGGAGAAAACGTAAGAAACTTCAGAAAGTGTGTGACCATTATTGTTTAAACCTGAAAGCTACACACAGAATAATACAGCACTGCTGAACGGAGTTTACTTTCCACAGCAGCACTTCTTCCAGGTAGCTGCACCTGAGACCAAAGCTTCCGCTGAAGCATCGAGCCTGCCGAGCAGATCAACAGCTAACAGCTAATCAAGATATCACGTTCACAAATGTATTTCATTTAAATTAGTGACTGCTCGTGGAGAACGCGGCACATAAAGGACGTCCATGTAACTGAATAATGGCTTATTAAGTAACTAATTGGTCGCTCCCACATGACGAGATATTATGTCAAAAAAGTGCTCAGTGTTACTAGAAAATTCCATAGAAAAAGCTGCAATTAGTTTGCACTTCAGTCACGTTATTAAGACTCCGTCACACACGTACACCGCTCACGCATGCACGCCAAAGGTGGAATGCTTATTATTTCGCTTTAGGTTATTTTTCATTTTTATTTGAAACTTCTTATAAAGTAATTTGGAATTAACGTTACAACTTTTGGCTTATTTTTGCACTTCAGAAAAAGCAAGAGTGCATTTTGGCATTATGTTCTTTAAAATCCGGAATATGCCAGTCACACTTAATGGACTCTTCTTTCTTTAAAGGAGCAGTTACTCGTACAGTTATGCCACCAAACTCTGCCAGTAAAAACATTTTAAGAGCAATTTAATTTGATTTCCTTGTCAGCTAATACTGGAAAATTAAGTAATATGATGAAAAGAAGTTATTTAAAAACTAGATTCCTCGTTTAATTGCAAGAATAATTGATGGAATACTCGATTACTAAAATAATTGATTGCTGCAGCCCCAGCTGGGATAGTTGTGAGAATGAATGTTTGGTAATCCCTGACACCCCTCAACTCCAGCTGTAACCTTCTTTCACATTCACTGTCACAGCAGTGATGCATTCAGCACTGCCACTTGCTCAGAGGCAGCCTAACAGCAGTACAGCCTCTAAGTTGCAAATTCATGAAAATGTGTTTGTCAAGCCTGAAAGCAAATATGCTTGAACTGTGTTTCTCTTGCCTCTCTCAAGGTCATATAGATTGTAAGCAATTCATAGTTTGAGCCAGTATACGAGAAACACTTCCAATTAGCAGTGTGTGTTTTAAATGAGCAGCATCTATTTTTCTGAGGGAGCCCGTTTTGAGACTGACTTTTTGTGACATATATGGTGCAATAGGGCACAAAGCCCCAGTTTTAAGTTGGTCATCTGAGCAATTTTGCAAGTTTTTTCCTCAATCTTTTTTTCCCCTTTATATTGTTTCATTTACAGATGTGAGTTTAAGAGAGGAACACAATGTGACCAAACTTTGATTTTACTCAAATGAGTCATCACCCCAACATACATTGTGGCTCATGACTGATTTATGCATCCATCACCCACCCCCTTAATGCATCAGTTTGTTCATCCAGGTTGCCAGTTGGTCACCAGTTTTGCCCAAACAAAGGGTTCTAGCCAGCTACTGTCTGGAACTAACTGGAAACATGCATTTGTGACAGATCACATTTTTGCCAGTTTGAAAGAAATGGGCACATTTCACATGTATTATTTAGTGTCCAATAATCAAGTCCTATTTTCGAATTTTGAAAACCGCTGTGTTTCCTCATTAATTTTTCCATTATTTATTCCACTGCCGGAAAACAGAGAAAACCAGACCAATACCTAAGGATTTTATCTTGTGTAGGCAGAGGTGATTAATGCACAGAGACAACTGAGGTAGGGTATTTACGCCAACCCAATAAAACAAGGAACCTAATTAACAACAAAGCTCCAATTCGGTGAGTGTTCTTTGCCAAACTCAGCAGGCACACTATCTGCAGGCCAGTGATGAATTGAGTGCTGAGAATGCTGCTTTCCAGCACTGTAACGAATTGCTGATCAGCAGCTCTTAGTGAAACTCACAACATTCCCACCTGTGAAGCTGTTGACCTGACTTCTGGTTTTCATTGTTCCATATTAAGCATGCAACATAGGTAACTGCTGCGGCTGTCAGTGATGTTGGGGCTCTTTTGGAGTTATTGCAGAGGTGTTGCATTTGGTTTGTGTACGAAGAGGATAAAGGGTTGGTTGATCATAAAAAACATCTTTCCATCCAATATAAATGAGTCAACCCTGTTATAAAATTTTTACCGTGTTTATGAGGAACACTGATTGACTAGGCAATCTTGGTTTTGCAGTTCAGCAGCCAGAAATAGTTTCAGTTAGACAGAGAGGCCTAATTTAATGGAAGCTATGTGCACCAGCGAAGACTGAATCCAAAAAAGCTCCCACATTCCTATTTTCCTATAGGTCTCGATCAGACAAGAAGCACACAACGACAAGAACCAACTCAGATATGGAGTGGCACTCTATGCAATCAAACGTATTCTATGTTGATTTAAATTAAATTAATAAATGAAGAAGTGCGATAGCTGCTGGGGACGGTACAAAAACAGCTCCAGTGCAGCACATAAAAGTCTTGATTTTAAAACAGCTTGGATTTTTGTTTATATCTATCAGTGCTCAGCCTAGAGGAATAGAATATTAATGTGGCTGTGCAGTACTGCCTTGTCTAGAATAAATCCGAAAAACTCTCAGCAGATGGCCCATTTTTCTCCTTCGAATCGTGTTTTCCAAACCTCCTGAAAGCATCACCACACCTCCCCAAAAGCCAGTCCTGAGGCAGGAGGATACAAACGTTTCTTTGCAAAATGACGGTAAACAAGTCTCTCTCCATCTGTACACTATCAAAGCAGGCCTTGCATCTTGACCATATCGTATGCTTCGTGTGAGGAAAGGCATAATCCCTGATTTTGATATTGAATGCTCTTACCATAAAAAAGGGGTACATTATTTGGATTTTTCTGGCATGGAATGTAAACTTTCACTTCACTTTTGATTTGAGCCAATCCCTGTAAAATGCTTGCTTGGCTTGTCTCACAACAGATAGAATTCAATTCTATGAAGTGCACCAACTCTGAGGCACCAATAGAGCCAATGCATGCTGGGGCGGAGCTACTGCGTTGAAACAAACCTAGGGAAGTGCCAATGTACTTCAAAGTAACATGGCTTGCTCAATAAAATGTTTGCTTCATGTGTTGAAAATGCAAACATTCTCACGTGAGCAGTGTGTTGGGGATTTAGTCAAACAAATCAAACATCCATAGTTGCAGTGCTAGTCAAATCTGTAGTCATCAAAGACTCAGACTTTTTAGCACTGTTGCTTTACAGCAAGATGATTCGAGTTAAAGTCCTGCAGCATACAGGCTGAATTTTAAGCAGGTCAAATATTTTTTGAAACTGTTTGGTTGCAACTAACATATTTGCCTTGGCGTCAATGTTTCAATAAAGGAGAGACTTGTTCCTTGTTGTTATGGCTACATAACATGTCAGGCATAGTTTTAACCTTGGTGTTTGACAAGTCACTCTGTCATACACCAGCACACTCGGGTTATTGCATTACAGCAGCACACTGGCATTTGTCACACTGCTGCTGTTTTCTCATCAGTGGCATGTTCTCCTCCCTGAAACGTTCACCTTGCTCTCCCGCGTGTTTTCACTCTTTATGCAGTCTGCTCGGAAACATTCAGTATTATTGGAGCTGCCAATTGCGTCTTAAGGGAAGGCTATCATAGGCACAATTTTTATTCTAAGTTGCGCTCCAATATCTGAATAACTGGCTCAAGCTGCTGTTTTTTCACTCACCGTGTTGTTGGTCTTTATGAGCAACAACAAAAACAGCACGTTTATGCCAAATGGCTACAATAAATCACAAAGGACAAGTTTCCATCTCTCCAAAGTCAGCGTGAATTACAATTGCTTGCAGAGGGCATTTACCATAATAAAGGGCAAAGTCAAATTTTGACCAACTAGTGAAATGAAATATGAACAGCAAACAGGTTTATTTTTCATGGACCCAGAAGCCAGCCTTTATAAGTTCTTTTTAATGTCAAACATGAAAATAAAGTTTTTGCTGCAAATGTTTTTTGATGCAATGCAATATTTAAACGAACTATAATTAAATGCACGTCAAATGTAATTCAGTCTTTCCCACGAACAGCAGACTCAATCTCTCTTTCAGGTTTCGTGTCACTTCTGTCATGTTGGATTGATGATTTGATAAATGGGGCCTGATTTATTTTTTCCTCCCCAAATCTCCATGCAGGAAACATAAAGGATTGTCCTGTTTCACAAATTTGAATATCTGAGTTGTGGTTTCATCAATAGTGCTACGTTGCCAGATTCCCAACTGTCCATCCATCTTACCCACTGCATGTAGTATTAGAGGCCTCTGGCCCAGATCTGTCATTCCTATTCACATTCTTTATTCCCTTCTGCTTCATTGACATTGGCAGGAGACTGGGCCAGTCCCAGCTGGCCCATTCGGAAATTGCTTACTGTAGAAATGCATTCCCACAGTAAGAACAGACTGCTACCCCCATGCCAGCTGTTCTGTCCTCATGCTCACCCAGTATAACCCCAATGAGCTTTCAGAGTTTAGGGAAAAATATTCCATTTGAAGAGCAAATTATATGATGATCTGTCCATTTGAGACTAATAAAGCAGCAGCAGCAGTTTGGCTTTGGGTTTGGCCATTTTCTTGCAGTACAGAAAGTAAGCTCCTTGGAAGGTAGTCACATCACATGAACAACCTCAAATAAAGGGTTGATATTTTTGATTTTTTAAGACATTTTAGTCTTCTGATCTCTTCCTGTGTTGCTCAGGTGAATTAAAAAATACATACTATAATTGTACCTAAAATTCTACCCATTGGAACTAGATTGATTTAAGTCATCAAAATGCTGCACAGACCACTTAGAAAGAAAGTGGACAAATGTAGGCCAAGAACGCCACTGAATGATAACTAGCTGTACAAATGAGGACAGACAATACGGTTCTCTCCAGTTGTATGGAAGCTTTTAGACTGTTTGGGAGATGTATGGTGAAAGAGGAGTTCAGCAGGAAAGTTATAGGAAATGAAGGTTTATTATATGGCTCACATAACCTGTTGTCTGTGTTTTGGTTTCATGTGTTCAGCCAGGATGTGCTTCCAAACCCCAGTGAAAGTTTCCTTCTATGAAAGTGATTTACAACACAATGCCAACATGGAAAAGGCAGCATTGACCTGTTGATCAGCAACAAATGACGTCACCTCGAAAGAGTTGATTGGATGCTCAAAAGAGGAGTAACAGTGAAACACAACTTTGCTCCTGATTTGACTTGTTACTTTTGTGAAGTTGCAATATGACTCATTACAGTTACTATGATTATGTGTACTGAAGGAAACAGTGAACAGAAGTGTTTTACTTTTTTCTGTTTGTGTTTTTTTCTCTTTATTTTATAAGTGGTCTTGCTCATGTCTTGTCTCGGTCTCAGACAGTCTTGGTCTGGTCTCTATCTCTGCACCCTCAGGTCTTGGTCTCAGTTGGTGCGGTCTTGACAACAAAGCTTTAAAGGAATATTCATAAAGTTTTTTAAGGACTCTACCGTACACTTTTGTTTGGGAACGACTGTCTGATGATACTTTTAATGATTCAACTCCCACAGGCAAAAAGTATTATCCAATGAAAACTTTCCCAGCTGTTACATTTTTTTTTCCACTTCTGGGTGTTAACATTTTTTTTCCTTGCTAACAGAGACCATGACGACCGCCACCTCCCCCATCCTGTTGAAATGGGATCCGAAGAGTCTTGAAATCCGCACCCTGACTGTGGAGCGGCTTCTGGAACCCCTTGTGACGCAGGTACAGCAATATGTGAATCATATAATCCACAAAAGAAAAAAAACATTGTTTTTCTCATATTTCACACTTTAATCACTCAATTACAATTGATAATGTTTGGATGCGAGATCGCCTCTACTTAACTGAGCAGTGACCAGGTTCATGCTTACTGATGAATAGTGCAAGAGCAAAAATGTGCTCTTTGGTTGGATCACTTGTTAAAAAGGTGCTAAACTGTATTGGGCTACAGCCAAACAGTTTGGCTTGTTGCCACTGGTTTTGTTTGCCTTCTAAACTGAGCAGATGGCAGAACAGGACTCTTGCCACCCAGGCTCACAGTGACAGTGCTTGTGAGTTGAGGTGGATTTTCTTTAGATCTTGCTAATAGTGTTTAAGAGTCTAATTTTGCAGATTCCTTTTAATTTTTGCATAATGTGGCGTGAAATAAAGTCATATTAGTTGCCTTAGAAAGTGGCAAATTAACTTCTTCCAAATTAAGTTGAGACCACTTGTAGCTTGTGTAATTTCGGCTTTTATGAATAGATTTTCTCCTGAGGAGTGTGGGCTGTTGAGGTTGGACCTCCATGCCTCAATTATATCATTACAATACCACTGGCAGCTGGAGTTTTGGTAAAGATCAAAAGGCTGTACTCCAAGGGTACATCCATTACAATTCAATTTAATAATGCGTTTTTGGAAGTTACTGACACTTGATCACTGATATCACCAAGTCAGATATGATATGCTGTTTGCAGTGATAGTTGACCTTTCGTAAGCACCATTTATTTTGATTTGCATTTTGGAAATTAGAAAAAATTCTTTATTTTTCTTAGAAAAATCCTGCACTAAAGATTTTGACTGCTTGATATGATGCGAGGCTCCCCATCTGGAGCAGTAATGGCACTTCCCGAGAGATTGCAGTGGCGTGATCACTCATTGTACCAGCAGCTGTCCCCAGTGGTCTGATCTCCTTTGGTTAGCTGCATTAGCCTTTATGGTTAGAATCAAACCTCATCATTAGAACCTAATGCAGAGTGTTGGGGTTAGCATTCATCTTTGTTGCCTTCTCTGTCCTTTGGTCCATATTAGAATTCAGTTGGTCCTTGTGCAGAAGAGAATATTTTGAGTGGCACTGCATAATTGTTTGCACTTCTTTTGGATGCTTTGCCTTTCACTCTTTCATTTTGTTTGGTGGTTGTTTGATGATTTGTTTGTGAAAGACTGTCACAGTTTGCAGGCCTATAGATACACTATGGTCTACATTGCATTCATGTTCATTTTTAAACATATTCAGTTATTCTTCGTCAAGCTCCTGCTGTTGCAAGCTGTTTGTAACCTGCCTCAACTCACAGGTACTATTTCCAAGCGTAGGAAGATTAGTGTTGTTGACAGTAAAAGTTTGAAAACAGAAAGCCATTATTGTTGTTCTGCCCTGTTAGTTGTGATGTTTGTTTTTGCCTTCCTAATTTTTTCACAGTGACATGTCCAAATATGACTTTCAAAGAGAAAAATCTGCTCATCAAAGACTTACATAGAAGTTTTGGGATAGATAAAGCTCCACTACCTCATGGCTCAAGGGGGAAAAACTTTAGTCCCTAATTCTTTTTATTACTCACGTGATGCTGATATCACAGAGAAAGACATTTTCTGTTTTG
>JAUESE010000085.1:7501481-7513319 GCA_032274725.1 Malacoctenus triangulatus
TACATATTGACAGTAATAACATGAATTTATGTGTGTGTGTGTGTGTGTGTATGTGTATATATATATATATTTTTTTTCTCTTTTGGCAAATTTAATTTGTAGAAAAAGTAAAATCGGCTCAGAATTTACGGTAAACACGAAAAGTAGGACGTGAGGCTTAGGAAAATGAAAACTCTCCTTGCCATTAATCCAGTGGTTTAGTCATTGCGGCTCCTTTCAAGCTATTTGAAATTCTGACAACCTCTTTGAAGCCTTAGTTGGGTGCTTGAAACAGGTGGTGATGTGCTGATTGAGTGCTAAAGTGGCAGCGGTTGAAACAACAGCACAGAGATACAACAGGTGAAGGTGGGTAAATGCCCTTCAGCCAGGATGATCACTTGGTGACAGATAGCCTCATTAACATAACCCCGAACCAAACAATGAAGTCCCTGGATAATAACCGAGCATCACAAACCCGGGGTGATTAGGAAATTAGGACAATAATTGTCTGGCTGTTTGAACGTGCACCAAAATCTCCATTTGACATGTTGTTTGCTCACTCGCCATGACGCCTTTCCCACTCAGGGTTCTTAGGGAGAAACAAAAAGCACCCTGAAAGTGTTTAGTCATTTTGATAATGAGCGGGGATTTTCACACCCCTCCTTACATAGCTTGAGCAACAATGCAACCCCCCCCCCCCTCGCGCTTTAGATTGGTACCCCAACATAAGCTGTGCTGTCTGGATTGGTCTCTTCTAAGAGAGCAAACAAGGTAACTTCAAATCTTCGTGTAATTTTTTCATACAAAAACGTTTTTTGTTTCAGCAAATGTCTTGATTGAAAAAGAATCACCCTTCCAATACACATTGCTCGTGACTTTTGTTTTTGGCTTTTCAAGTCAATTTTGTTTTTTGTCTTGTATTTGGAATCAAAAAGGGAAAAATTTCAATATTTCTATGCATCACCAAAGCAACAAAATATCAGCCTTTCAAGCTTGTTGTGGCGATGCCCCGATTCTCAACCAAACACCTCCAACCCCCTTTCACACACACAAGATACTTGCGTGCAGCTTACTGTAGGTCCACAGTCACAGTGTGCTGCCAAAGAGACCGGGCACTGCTCCAAGTACCATTACCTGGGCAGGCCAGCATCCTTGTTGGCTTTATTATGCTACTGTACTCTATGATTTATGACTCTGTCTGTGTGCATCTGCTACATTAATAAGCATTCGGGCACACACTCATAATTTATCAGACTTTCGAATACAAGCGATATCGCACACCCCGGGGTATCATGAGCATCTCTGCTGAGGATCATATTCGTTTAGAGAACATAGTTTTTTTGGAAGAGTCGCCTTCTCAGCTTCGGAGTACAGCTCATCACGTTGCGTGGCCACTAACTTGTTAAAAGATGAGTGACCTTCAGTTGCTACCTTGGTGTGCCTTGTGAAAGGAGAAGGAAGATAAAAACCAAAGAAGTAGAAAGAAGAAATCTAACAGCAACAACAAAAAAAGGCCTTTGCCAGGCCATTTTATGAGTTTCACAGGTTGCCATCGTTACAAAGCCTTGATGCAGACAATGGATGGAGTCTCTTGTTTTGTCAAGTTTTCAGACTTGCAATAGATGTCTGAGCAAGGCAACGGGGAAACAAAGATTTTCTTTCTTCCTCCAATTGAAACTGTGTTAGATTGAGGCATCATTTTGTCTCCTCACTTCCCTTTTAGAGAGAAAGTCACGAAAGACTCAGAAGAGGGGGACAAAGTGGTAAGATATTTAGTCGTTTAAACTGGCGGGGAGGGGGGTTGGTGAGTTATAGTGGTAGAAAAGTTGACATCTTGATTGATCGGAACATTCAAACAACATGCAGGTTTAAGTCCTAATTTACTGATACTGAATACTGATCAGGCTGAACCCCCCCCCCCCCCCCCCGAAAAACACAAAAACAAAACAAGGATGTGGATTTCAATTTTATGCAAGTGTGTTGAAAACCTTTACGTTCACGATAGAAAGCAGCAGCATCTTTCTCTCTCCAAATCCCATGAACTTTCACCTAATTTCCATGTAAACAACGTTTGAGGAGTCACAGTATATGAATATTTTGAGCAAACAGACTGGAGACATCTGGAGAATTGAGTGGGATTGTTGTCTGAATGTGTCCCGGATGGTGGTTGGGGGACGCCTTTTGTTTGTGCTCCGCTCCGTTCTAATTAACATGTGTAGTGTAATTTCAGTCTTGTGTGGGTTTCAACTAAGCCTCAACAAGCATGTGTCTGTGCATGTGTCGTCTGGGGGACTAGGCTCCGTCGTGCAAGTACATTCATACTGGGCGCAGCGCTCAATGGTCCGTGCTTGCACTATTTTAGGAATGCAGCACTTTTAACTCGATTGCTTGATGGTTACATTTTTTTACTAATTCATGCGTCCTCCCGCTCCTCGCTTCCAATTGGCCCCCACCCCACTTTTTCTTTTCCGGTTAATTATTCAAGAAATGCTTCACTTTCTGGGTCTTATTGTTATATTTGTGCTGTGTATTTATCATGCAGGGGACATTCTGATGCATCCCTGTGCAGACTATGTTTACTACACGAAATGTATCTGCACAAAATGCTCAAAAGAAAATGCACAATACCACTCCACTTGATGATTTATTTAGATTCCCCAAGGACCAACGGAAGAGAATTACAGACATGAACATTCAAAAGTGAAGCATTATGTTTTCTTCAAGGTCCTGCTGCTTACACTGAACATCGAAGAGCACATCCAGTTATTGCTCCTTTTTTCACTTTGAATATATCCTCAGTCTTAATTTTGCCCGTTTTTGCCCAGTTTAGCAAAGACTAAGTTGCTGTTCAGCATTTGTTAAACTGCATTATGATATCACATATATCGACTTTAACTCCTTTCTGGGCATATACTGTTTGTAACCTGTTAATATTGATATGAATTAAAAGTTTGCATTCCTTTAACATTTTATGTATACTCATTGTTTGCACAGTGCCTGGCTAAAGCAATAGATATCCTGCTTCGGTCCTGCCTTCAGTGGCACAGTTATGCCTTTTTCTAACTCCATGTGAATCGTGAAACAAACTTTGCTGTCTTCAGAGAGCAAAGTGATGCCTTCATATTTCACTGACTTCAACAGAAAACACAATAATTCATGTTTCAGACGGCTGCTGTTTTTGCACTGCGATGTTTGATTGCAGCTCAGTTATGATGGATAATTTGTGTATGAGCATAATTACACACTGTCACATGGTCCAAATTAATTTTTCAATTTGTTTTGCTCTGTTTAGTAATTAACCAAACATTTATTTTTCATATTGTAGCGTTGAAAAGCAACTTGAGCAATTTTTTTCTTGAGGAAATGCCAGCTGCATAGAGAAGACTGTTGGTTCTGCTTGATCCAGTATTTTGAGGCTAAATCATTGTATGTATTTGGGCAGGTCGATGACAAATTTAACAACAAAATATTTTTTTCCTCCATACACCTGCATGCTGCGCCAAAAAGCCTCATTTGCCAGCTCTTTCACTCCGATTGCAACCCTTGACCTGCGTGACCTATTGAAAGTACTTTCCATCACCGACATGCCGTATGTTTTCTTAAGTGTTTCCGTCTTGTTGTGTCCTGCCGTCTTTTCACATGGCAAACATTCGACACAGTTTTTTGTAGGTGGCCTGTGGGGATCAGATGTATCGAGTTTTCTGTGCTCTTTGTATAAAAGATTCAGCACTCCCCAGTTTAGCTTACGTTACAATACAAAGACAAGGTAAAAGCTCCCCCTTGAAATATTCAGTGTTCTGCAGGAGGTCGACAAGGTGAGTTAATGGATGGAGGGATAAAAAATGATTATGCAGCCGTGCTGTACGTGGGGCTACATTGGCAAAAAAGACTTTTTTAGTTTCAGAATCACTGCACAATAACGAATGATGTAGCTGAAAGATTACTTCGTACATTCAGCTAATGATCAAATCTTATATTCACCTTCATAATGATTTGATTAAACAATAAATAACAGCGCTTTCAATGTTCCCTACTCACATGATGTTGCCCTAATAGCAATGGATGATAGCAGAGTAGATGTAAAAGAGGGTGCGCAACATTACTTATCTTTAGTGATTACAGTTTCTTCAAGTTTGAAGTACTATATCCTTAATTCTTTGGACTGAATGAGGCAAAGTCTCCAAATATTTCAGTTGGGGTGTAAAACGCCTCAAATGTACAGAAGCTGCACTGTTAGAATTGAAATATGATACAATATATTCTTGTGCAAACAGAAGATTTACAGACTGACTGTGTTGTGATCCTGCATGTGAATGATCTGCCACCATTAGGCTGATAAGCAGAATTTCTCACATTAATGTGGATGGTGTGAGATTATTGTTGTGTGTGCCAAGAATTTACATAAACCGCTTCACACGGACCCACTAATTTGCATATTTGCATTTTCTCCGTTATTTTGCTCGATGATTAGCAGCATTAGAGTGAGCGTGTTAAATCCACTGTCATTTACCACACCCACACACATTTGCAAAGCTTTTACAAAGCTGTTTCAGTCACCCCACCTCTGTGTCACAATGGGGGGACAAAACCCCCAAAATAGAGTCAGGTGCTGTTCATCAGGTTAATCAATCACAGAGCGGATTATGACTAATGCTGCTGGCGGGCCGGTGTGGGCAGAGCTTTGTCAAACACTGTAATAGTCACAACCAAAACAGCCCCTTGAACTCTGCATTGGGGCCACCAGCAGCACTTCAGTGGTACGTCGGGGGCTTTGTTGGACTTCCCTCTCAGACAAAACAGTTGTCATAAAATATATTGGAAAGTCCTGGAAGGCACGCTTGATGTAGGCTGATGTGACGTGTGCCCTGTCTCAGTGGTTGATGCCCCAAAGTGGAGTCAAACTAATAACCTCACCCTTTGCAGGGCAAACATAAGGTTGCCTCTGGCCTTGATACACTGTCAGAATCAAATGGTACATTCACATAGAATTACCACTACCCCAGATTGACCTATAAAGGAAAGGACCAAAAAAAGAAAAGAAATCTTTTCCATCAGCTGGGAGGTGAGGTCTTGCTAACCACTCTGCACACAACGCTAGCACGAACCACAGGAGTGTGTTTTTTTTCTGAACTGTTGGGGAATTGGAAAGTTGTACAACAAAGCAACTGTCCACAGATGATTTTTTAGGTTATTTTTGGTTGCTGCATCTTCTCTGAAAACAAATCAGTATTTTTTTTTCTTTTCTTTTTTTTAACCTTCCAGCAATAAACATCCATTCAATAATTTTGGCATGCTCTACTGAAAGGTTCCAGAATACAGTCTGAGAAAATACACAAAGCATCGAATCCATCATTACAAGACAAAATCCTTGGTTGGTGATGCTATTGTGAGGGTCCTGAAAAGAGTGGAACATTCAATTCCTGATAGAAGATCGGTAATGATTAACAGGACATTTTATCGATATACATGGGGAATGTTTGTAAGTGGGTGATTACCAAATGCACTACCATACTTGAATTACTGATACCCGCAATAAAAACTACTTGTAAGTGTAAGATGTCTCCTCCCTTTGCCTTATTTCAAGGGAGTTTTCATTGTTGGTCATACAAGGATGCGTTTGGTTTAACGAGCATTGTATTGTTTTCTTGTTATTATTGGTGTGTTGTTCTGTTGTTTTGGCCTCCATTGCACAGGGCTTAGTACTGGGTAACTGACGGGGAGGTTCAAAAACAACAAAAGTCTCAAAGAGGAGTTTAGGGGTGTGAAGCTCATCGAGGGAAGCGGCACTATCAGTCACGTTTGTGAGCTTCTTGGAGGATGACTTCAGCTATTGCCAATTACCTTGAAAACCTCCCAGCCTTTGTCAGCCCAGCGTTCGCAACTCTTTCTACTCTGCCTATTCCCAACTCCCAGTGATAATTGCAACCTCACACCCTGTGTGGAATAACAATTGAGTGTAGTCCTTGGGGGAATGCTCTCAGTTTCCCTTCATGTTCGGCGGCTTCTTTGCATCGTTTCACGTTCACATCTGCGGTGTGTCGAGCTTTGTTGTGCTCTGTGTTCTCAGCTTGAAGCTTTAATTTCTGATGTGGATCTCAACGTAGGAACCAATTCACAAGCAAAGACGTGGGACCCATTATTTTGATTCATCCCATGATGTTGATTAATTGATTTGATAAATACTAAATTAGCCCCTTTCTGTGTGGATTCTTGACACATTTTCTTTAGATTTCAAGTGAAAACCAACATTAATATGTCAAATTCCAACAGCATATTCATGCTTAAGTCAGAGTACAGTAAGAGTAGTTACCTTTTTCATCACATTGAAATTAGGAATTCAAGCAAACAGAGCAAAAGATCAAAAAAGATTTTAAAAAAATTGAAGACAAAAAAAATCTTCCAGGCGCTTCTGTTACACTTATTTTTTTGACAGTTTCAACCTTCTATCCTGTTGTTTTTTTGTTTTTTTTTTTACCACCAATTCTTATGCTTCCCACACTTTCATGCTAAATGTGAATGGAAAGCTGTTTATTATGCTGGTGCTTCCAATACTTTCTCTCCCCTCACATTTTATTATGCATCATTTGGCAGTCCGTCTGTCGTGCTGCCCCAGGATTTTACTGGTGAGGAGAGACCAAAGCACGGTGGCACCTTTACAGGTTTTGGATTTTCTTCATCTGACACTTTTGTGATACTGACGTATGATGGGGTTCAAGTTGAAAAAGCTTCTGATTTATTTGGTTTGGTTAATTCTTTGGATCAAAACTTAACTTTGTGAGAGAAACAATTACTGGTATTTTCCAACATTTTCTTACACACATGTTGTTTTTCTATATTAGGAACAAGTGTTTTTTGCACACAGATTCATTAGCACTTCATCTTTTTCCCTTAAACAAGTGAAAGATAAGCTAATAATAAATTGACCGCCTTCGTTATGCAAGCATTCAAATCACAGCTGTGATGTACATTTCAATAGTGGTTGTTAGTTTTTTCCATTCTCACCCTTCACACATCCTGCTGGTAGCCCTGTTCGCAATAGCAATCTTGACTGTATATTGATAACTGAAGGTGTAATGATTGTTTCTTCCACGCTTTGCAATGCTACCACAACTGTGGGAAATGTAGAGTTAAAAGTGTGAGAGATACGGTGAAATTGCGAGAGAAATCACTGTAGATTTGATTCATTATTTAAAGCCAGAGTCTTGTCGTTGTCTTCATTTTTTTCAGCTTTCAAGTCTTTGAGGAGCTGTAAACAGCACCAATATGACCTGATCATAAAGTGGCGCGAGTATCAAGGTGTAGCACCTTTCTCCGATGTCCCTCTACAAACATGAACTGTAGGTAGAGTGATGGGACACAATGACCCAATATGGTCCTGTTCACCAATATCTCCACTAGGTGCAGGTGAACTGCAGGCGGGAGAATCATAACCGGGGACATTTTTTGTTGGAGTGCAACTGGAAATGTATCACGTTCCAGTCAAGCTGCTCGGCTTCCTCCTTCAAGCATCCACAGTTTTGCTTGGCCATGGTTGCCGAATGCTGTCGTAGTGATTCATTCTCTCCCAGCACCACAATTTGCATACATCTCAATAAATTTGCAAAACAATTGTTGTTGAGTATTTGCCAGTATATGATATCCCGGCTGTAATTGTTCAGCGTTGTTGCAACAATAAAGGCTCTTATATAAAACCTACATATGATTCTGGGGCAGATGTTCACATTTATAGTCCTATTCCATTGCGTAAAAATAGCTGCATTTGACTTTGTCTTTTCATTTTCTCCTTGAAGGGAACAGCACTTCCCATTTGGGAGACAAACGCAGTTTGAATTTTTTATTTTGCTTCATTCCTCTGGTCTTAATATTTCGAAAACTTTATTATAAGGACCAAAAAAAAAATGTCCTGTCTTCATCAGTATAACTTTGTCTTTTTAACTTTGTCTTGAGAATGCATTCTGTTAAAATCCTCATTACAATTATGTTGTTTTTTTGTGTCTGGAATTCAATTTCAAGTAAAGGAAAAAAAAGAATTAAGGGACAAGAACAATACTTTCTCTCTGCTTCGCTCCCACTGACTGGTTAGCAGCCCCCTGGCATCTTTTTATATGTGAACAACCAGTAATGCTGCTCGAAATCTATTCCCACAAATTACTGCCTCCTGGCAAAGGCTCCTGCCTTGTATCAGTAGACGAGTTTTACAGAATGTCTTGCACAATTTGTCCATATCCGCGATACAAACTGAATCCCCCTTTATCTCAGGGTGCAGTTTACGGGTTCGGTCACTGGTGGTACTTTAGTCAATCGCGCTCTGTATTGCCGTACTGACCTCCGACTTATTTTCCCTTGTCTTGCAGAACAAGATCATCCTGGACCCCCTGACTTTCAGCGAGGCTCGTTTCAGGCCCTCTCTGGAGGAGCGCTTAGAGAGCATCATCAGTGGTGCCGCACTGATGGCCGACTCTTCTTGCACACGTGATGACCGCCGGGAACGCATCGTGGCTGAGTGCAACGCCGTTCGACAGGCCCTCCAAGACTTGTTGAGCGAGTACATGAACAATGTGAGTCTCCTCTTCTTTATGCTGACACTCATCAGCTGGTTACGTGTTCATGCATTCATTTTTCCCATACTAAAATGCAGCATTTTTTTCTTATTACACTGCTATCACATTCACAGGTACTTTGGTGCTTTTTCTCAATGATAAACCATAAACAAAACAGAAAACATCTCTTGTGCAGCACCGGTTTTTAGTGGCTTTTATAATTATGTGGAACCGGTGAGCACAGTGAGGTTATTGAAGGTGAAGCACTGTTACTGATTGTCTCGCAGTGATTAAACCTTTTCACCGTGATTTATCGGCAAATTAACAAAAAATGAACTCAAAAAAATTCATGACAGGAAAAACAGAGAGAAGGAAAAAGAGACCAATCTGAGGGATGTCAGGTGCAATTGAGGTGATCAAATACTGAATTATTGGAAACAGAAATTTCATTGAGAATCAAGGAGTCTTGCGAAATCTATTTTGAACTCACCAGCCTGACTGCATGCCCTTGTATGGTCCAAATCACGACTCTGTGCAGTTCTCTCTCTCCTGCATTACAGAAAAATTAAAACATTTCCTCCCTTTTCTGTAAAAAACAGCAGTGGATATAGTTGCAAACCAACATGTGCTGTATCGAATGGAAAAAAACCCCATTGAGGTTTATTTGTGATATTGAGCCACAAATTGAAGTGCTTTGATGGCAGCTGGACGCAATAGAGCGTTAAGATACCTGAGCCTTACTCAATCAAAGTGATGCCTTTTGTTTGACATGTGGGGCCCTGTATTGACGCTGCCCGCAGCACGAGGTGCAGTGCAATCCAAGTAACAGCATGTGGGTAATTTTCTTGCTTTCAATTGCTCTCTGGCCATCCCTTGGTGGTTTCATTCTCGCAACACTGCGAGCAGGCTCAGAGGTTAGAGAAGGTGAGACGGTGCAAGGTGAGGTGTTGGTGGGAGTCAGCTTGACATCGGGGGAAAGGAAGTCTTGAGGACGCAGGATATTCTTCGTACAGCACTGTTGATGACGATGGTGATGATTCCCTGGATGTTATTTGTGATTTTGAAAAAAACAGCCGTGGCGCTAACTGGACCACTAACAGGTGTGCGCAATAGCTACACTTAAGTTCAGTCGACCATTGCGTGCAAAGCCTTTGAATGGCTTTCTAAATGCATACACTGGTCACAAGGGCTCATCATGGGCCTTTTGATGTCTACATTGTCTATATGGTTCATGTGTACATGTTGTGATTGTGGACCTTCTGGCCACCACTCACTTTTTTAAGCTACATTGTCTGGGTTCTACTTTTCCATTTAGTTTCCTTAGGCACCTCTGTGACAGGCACTTCTCTATAAAGGTTACAAGACTAGCCAAGAGTATGATTAATCATCAGGATTTATGTTGTACTTCAGCCCACCCTGTGGTGCACAGCGAGCCATGTGAGCTGTGTCTACATAAGCGAAAATAGCCTCTGATCTCAGATCCTTCGTCATTGACCTTGCACACATTGTGCCATTATATGGGAGCCCGTCAGGTCCTTTGAAAGTTTCAATGTCAAGTCTATTAAGTGTCTGATCCCCTTTTATCATCTTATATCAAAGTGTGTTTTACACGTTAGACTCACTCCTGCATTTGTCTGCAGAGATGTTGGCACACATTTGATTGTCAGTGGTTAAGAAGGTTTTTCCTGTCCTTCCTTCACTCATCGTTTGTCCTGTGACTGTGTTACATCTACAGTTTGATACGTCATTTATTTTTCATTAATAACGAGATCAAGGTTTGATGAAGAATTTGATTCATGCACTCAAAACCTTGTGTGAAAACTTTTCCAAAACATGATATAGTTTTGTTCACTGTATGAACTCTGCCAACGATCAAGGCTCATCTCTCACTTTGTGTTTTTAGGTTATGTTAAATATTGAGTTAATGAGTCATAGGCAAGCGTAGGGGGCCCTAAACGTGTGTTTTTCACACATTACTATTGAACAAAATGACCACATTTCATCTCGAAAGGCCTCATGTAATGCTTGATTACAACCATTTAATTACTAAAAGATCAGTCCGCTTAGCACTTTAGACATGTGAGCTATGTCATTCTAATTGTTTGAATTGCAGCAAGGAAAATTGTTGTAACATCTTATTTTTTTAACCCAGAGAGACGTAAAGCAAAAGGGATTTGAAGATGTAATAGAATCTGAATGTTTAGAACCTTTATTGTGAAAGGAAGGAGCCGATTTTCATTGAATGGCAAAATTATTCAGTCAATGAAGTAACGGTCCAAGTTTCCTAACGAGAGCCATGAATTTCTTCAGAGAACGTCTGTATTGGTGCACTCGGTTGTCCTGCTGGAGTCTGCAGATAATATATTACTTGCCTTGAGTGCTGGTTGCTTTCTGTTAAACTTTGTTGTACCCATGTGTTCTCCTGAAATGCGACTGAGAGTCCACATTGGTCAATCTAGCTTGAGGTAATTTAACCATCTGTGGAGGAGAACGCTGAGGAGGTACTCAGACCTTCATTACTTTACAAGGACTAAGAAAGGACAACAAAATATGCTTCTTCCTTTCAGCTGTTCTCACAGACATTCTGGCTCAAATCATCACTTGCTGCATATATTAGATTCTCTTAAAATGAGAGTTGGTGAGAATGACGATGATGATGAGGGTGGTGATGAAGGTGATGTGAAGTAGATCATCACCACCGTTGCTGTCTCGAGGAGGGACCCAGAGTGTTTACACTCCTCCTCCACTTTGGAAAAAGTAGGACAGCTTGAAAACAGCTCTCTAAGCAGCTCCCCTTAAAATCAAGTCAATATTACAAGCCAACACAAATTCCAATGCTTAACCCTGCATCATGTCATATTTTGTCACTTGTTCATGGATTAAAAAAATACAATTTTAGCGACTCTTCTTTGGATTTGTAGCATGTGTGACCTGCTGAAAGGGTTCGATCTGAGACTATATGGCACGTCATTTGTAGCCAGTGAGTAATTGGCAAACTGACTTCTATTGATCCTTTGAGTATCAGTTATCCTGCTGGCACAAGTGCCTGAGCAATATTCCGCTTAACAATGTGCTCAGAAACAACAGTCAGCTAATGGATGATGGCTGTTGTTATTTTTTTAACGCCTGTCTGCTTTGTGAAAAACAACAGCGTGCAGAAGGGCATCTGTGTTTCTCCGCGTGCTTCTTCTTGGACTTAAGAAAACAATCCAATTATGTTGTTATATACCGTACATGTGTTTGACATTTGAAAATACTATATTTTATGTCGTCTAGAAATGACAGAAAATGTCATAGATTACAGTAACAAATTCTAACA
>JAUESE010000085.1:7536681-7562119 GCA_032274725.1 Malacoctenus triangulatus
CACACACACACACACACACACACACACACACACACACACACACACACACACACACACACACACACACACACATATTTTTTGTGCAAGCATGGCTCATCAAAAGTCTCTTTTGCTTATCTCATTAATTACAGCGTTTACATCATTAGAAATATGAGGCATCAAATGCAAGCAATTGTGAAATGAAGCATTTTTTTTGTTATTTCGTAAATTAGAAATTGTGCACATTCGCTTTAGGCTGGAATGAGTAAGTCTCACCCCCTTAATTGCGAAAAGCATGCACAGTTAAACAATATTCCATCAATAAGTACGACACTCATTAAAGCAGAGTGTGGAGGTCTCCCCTGGGCATTCAAAGAAACGTGGTCGAGGAGTTGAGTGATGCTGCAGCTCTGATTAAAACAAAACTAAACAGAGATTATTCTATAAATTCAACTTGAGTGTGTTTTTGACTGTCTACTTCTAAAACTCCTGCCGAGATCAGTACATGTAAGTGGCAAAGGAACATGTGCCCTCCTGGAATCACTTTTTACTTCCCTGGAAATTTTTAGAGAACACTTCACTGAGCAGACAAGACTGATTTATGCTTTGCAGTGCATGGATGAATATTTTAGCATGCATTACAACCTTAAGTGTGGGCCTTTACACACTGGACATGTTCTTTTTGCACATCAGTACTTTTTGAGGGTTGTTTTTTTGCATGCATGCTTTAACACAGAACGGGAGTATCAAGCAGCGAGAAAGCAACATAACATTTATGTCAGGTCGAGGCAGACGCTTCTGAGGAACATTGTATCAAGCGTTTGTGTTATGTGGAACAGGGGTCACATTGCTGCAACACTGTCACACCTGTTGATGCGGGCACACAGAAAGGCTGAGAGACTAATTAAACTTTATATATTAGATTTAAAAAATGTGCCCTGTGATGGATTGGCGACCTGTTCAAGTTATGCTCTGCCTTCACCCAGTGACAGCCGGGATTGGACCCAGCACCTCCAGTGACCCTTCAATTGGAACAACTGACATAGAAGCTGAATATACATAAATAGGAATAAGAGGGAAAAACATGTATAGATTACATCAGTTTTAGTATTTCTCAAACAAAACCAACTGAAAACTGGTAATTGACATTACTAAATGGTAAGTACTACATGGAAAAGTGCCAGTCGAATAACTGTTGAAAGTTATTCATAAGAATATATTGAAAGCGATTCAGAATGTCTGTATCATTTAAGAACATTGTATTTACAGTCAAGCTGACATGTTTGAATAAGGGGGAGTGTGGTGCATGTACACAAAGATTACAAGGAGAATATTTTTCACTTCTATTCTTTTCATTTTCAAGAATAAGAAAGACAAAACAACTACCCTAGGATGGTCATTGCAAACAAATGCATGCACTGAATTGAACATGTTTGACAAATTTTGATTCAGAACATCCACAGCTGGACATTCCACATTCTTCTGTTTGCTGTTTCATGCACGGTGTGTGAAGAGCTTCTTATCGAGGAAAAATCTGCAACGGACTAAAATCAGCCAGAGACATTTAGGTATGAAAAAGTCAATAGCGGAGAAAAGAAATAGAAACGTATACAGAGAGCAGATATGAGAGCAGGGGGAAAATACTAAAATAACAAATCAATCACATTGTAATTACTGGTGCATAAAAGTAGGCAAATAGAATTGCTGGCTCTCTCACATCAGCTGGCAGGAGATAAAGCAGCTCACGCTCTCTGGGTCTGTCAACTCTTCAAATGGTTTATACAGCAGAGAAATCTTTGGGAAAGTGATCCCGCCACTGAAGAATTCAGAAACACAAAGCCAGAAAACTGTTTCTTTTTAAAACGCAACAGGCTCCATGTTCGATGGTGCCGGGTGTACTTGGTAGTTGGTAGTCCTGAAGGGAAGGCAGGTGAATCATCCCAGCTCAGTGGTTTTTTCGGTCAAAGCTGCAGTTTAAAGGTGGTAAATTGGAACTGTTTTGGTGGTCGGGCAAGGTGATTTCTCTTAAGAGTCAGTTGAGTTTCGGGGCTCGACATCCATCATCTACGGGTAAAAAGTGACTGTAGCAGGTTCAGTAATGTCATCCAAACACCAGCCAACCCAGCTAAATTTGATTTCTATGCAGTGAAAGGAAGCTGCACTCATGAAACCTAGGTCATATATGTGTGCAATGATCTCAAGTGCATATGATATATTTGCCATAAATCGTCTGTGCAGTGCGCCGTGAGCAATGGGGGGAAACGACTTAAAAAATAAGAGGTTTTTGGTTATTTGGTTATGTCTCAGTGTGCTCTCAGTGGCATTGCTCATGCAGACCGTTTATAACAGCTGTGGCGGTCTCAGTGACACATGACAAAGGGGCTCAAGGAGAAGATAGGAGGGAGCAGACAGGATTTTCCAGATAAGGGAAAAACTGGCGGAAACAATTCTCAGCATTGTGCTGGCAGAAAAGATCATCAAGTACTTTAAAGGAGAGTTACAAAACAGTGACCCAGTCCTTGAGCATAACGAGACATAAACAATCAAAAGTTCTAAAAATGTACTTTTTTTTCAGGCTCTCCCACCATGTCGCAAAAATAAATGAATAATAATCTGGAACATAATGATGGAGTCTGCATTATTCAGGTCTCCAGAAACATGCAGCACATCGTGTTAGTCAGAAGCAGCACGTGTATCACTAAAAAAGAAGATGATGGATGTAAAACTCGAATAAGCTTACAGTGAAGGCACTGATACTTGAAGTCACTTTGACATCTAATTACTCAAGACAATGACCCACCCCCTACCCCCCACCCCCCAAGCCCAAACTCAAGTAGTCACTGTATTCTGATGTGAAGTGATTGCAAAATGTATTCACAAGTAAAAGAACCAAACTTGGCAGCAATTAAAGGGGTTTCCTTACAGTCTATCCGTTCCTGTTTGTATAATTGCGAGCTGCCTTTGAGCCAGTGTGTTATCTTGTAGTAGTCATGCACTCACAAGCGCAGTTGCATGTCACGAAAAGCACCGAGCCTTCAAATCTTCATAAATACACTCCCAGCTGTGCCACTTCAGATTACTCAGTTGGCTACTAGTTAAGACCATCCAGACATCGGCTGGAGAATTTCCCGTTTTCTGCCAGCAAATTAGATAATGCTATGTATTTATTTCTGCCAGTTACTCTCTTCTAATTCTCGTAATATTAAATAACATGAAAATTTTGCAGGGGAGAGGGTCAATGGAATACACATATAAAGCATTTACATTATGTACATACAAAAATATATACAGATTACTATGAAATGAAGCAGTGAGGTCATAGACTCGATGGGATTAATGCTATTGGAGGTGTCATAAAGAGGACAAGTTGTTTCTCTCTCTCTTTCTCTCTCTCTGTCTTCCCCTCTCTCTCTACCCCTCTCTCTCTATCTTTTTTGTGAAAAACAGAAACAGCTGGATGAGTATCTGTCTGCAGGTCAGACTTAAGCCTGTCCACAGCAAATAAGACACTGGGGCATGTTCACTGTTGGAACACGGATCCTTTCGTGTGTCTGTGTGCTTAAACACTGCACAGAAAAAGAAGACAAAGCAACCATAGCAATATAGGACTTTATGTTTCCTGGTTTAGTTTTTTTTTGTCATCAATGCACAAAATTGACAAACGTTTAGTTTGGATGTATCCAGCTGGTATTGCTGAATTCAGCTTCGATGTTTGATGAGCCTTTATAAAAGTTTGTCTGATTTTACGACTGACCTTGACTGACTGTTTTTTCCCCCCCCGACTGTGTTAATATATTAGTCACAAGGTTGCTAATACAGCTACTGGCTGCTGATAATAATCAGAAGGGAAAGATGGAAGAAAAAAAATTAAGTCATTCCTGTTCGTGTCTATTTAAAAGGGTTTGCATTTGTCAAATATTAATTATGAGATAACTGGCCTTTTAAGTTTTGCTGATAAAACAGGCTCACTTGTTTGATGACTTCCAAAGCTGTCAGATGTTCCCTAGTAATCAACATCCATTGGTTTTGTTTTTCAGTCACATATGCATGTACTCCGCTGACAATCTGTTGAAAGCTGTTGCTTTTGGGACCACAAAAGGACTTTCTCAAGACTGCTTTGGTGCTACTTTCTACCTCTAGCAGTGTGTTTCATGTCTGTACTTGCAAAAGACAGTTTTCCCGGTAATTAAGGAAAAGATTTGCAATCTGGCAAAACATGAGTTGCATTTCAGAGCCTCCACTGTTTTTTTTTAAAGTTTTGACAAGATAAACCATTATGTAAATAGAGTTTTTGAGGCAGATATTTGGGTTCCTTTTTATGGCTACAGAAGGAGCCTAAGCTCAGGGTATATGTAGTCTTTTAAAGCAGCTCACTACCAAAATGACTCCCGAACAACCTGGAGGATATGGGACAGAAGACGCATCCAAAATATATTTCATATTACTCCACCACCAACACCACCTAATTACGTATTGTACTCCTAGTACTACCAATGCTACTACTTCTAACATGAACATTATTAACGAGGAAAATAACAATGACAACAATGTGAAGAGAAACAAAAACCTTTTAAAATGTTTAAACGGAAGGAAGTATGTACAAAAATGTGATGAAATACAAATCAAAGGAGAGAGCAAAATATGAAGGCATAGTAATATTAAGGATTGCCTCAGTGTGTGTCCTTTCTATTTTACAAAATTGTGTTTGCCTTGAAATACAAAAAAACATATCATGAACTTTTGGATAACTTTGAATAGAACTCAAATTTTTATGGTGAGCTCAACCTTGACCTTTCGTAGGCTTGTAGGTTTTGTTCTTTAGTGAGTGTGTTACACAGGTTGGGAAAATATGTTGTATGTGCTCCACGTATACTCCTCTGCAAAGAAACGGCTTCCTGGCACGTGGAGACCACTGTGGTGTTTAACCCTTTCAGCATTGGACCAATTGATTTCCATGGTGCTTCTTTTCCATCTGCTGATTTCATCGCATGCTACAGAAGCTAAAACAAATTCAAATCATTACAATGACTTCATCATGGATAATTACACAGAGTGTAAACAACACAGCGACGGCTCATCTCATCCCTTTTCATTTTCCCTTTCGAATCTTCTTGGAAAGACGGTAACATTGCAGGATGTGAGGTAAGGGAGCCTGAGAGGAGTCTGTCGGCACTGATCTGGGGTCACACCAAGTTATTAACCCCTCTGCTTGAATCAGTCTGTCATGAGTAAACAGCCAGGAGAAAATAATCGCACTCTGCCCGCCGCCTCCTCACCTCTGGCCGACCGACATCTGCTTGGACAAACTTCCAGCTGCTTCTCTCTCTTCTTTTAACATCACGCGAGTAAAGACAATACGCAGCCATGGCTGCTACCTTGGAGATCTCCCGGGATATGTCTTCACGGGACGGGCCTCCATAAATTGCGGATGTTTTTCTGCTACGGCACCTGTCTGCACGCCATCAGACGTCCCACCCGAGAACTCTCCAGAGACTCTTTCGTATCGTGATTTATCATGATATATGGATGCAGTTGCAGGAATAAATCAAAGTTATGATCTGCATTGTTTAATAGGTCGAGGATGAGATAACAGACTGATGCCTTGCATCCACTTTACAAGCTTTGAGCTGTTGTAAAAATTAATGCACAAGTTTTTCAGCTTCTCTGAAAAATGTTCACACTGGTTACTTAGAAAATATTTCATATTTCCAGGATGTAATTTGCGCCACTTTACCAGATTTGAGAATGTGTTAGGGATGTGCTTATTCTCTAAAGAGCTGTTGTTTTCTTCTGACTATTATCTTTGTCATGCAGTATTATAAAGTAAACAAACAGTGAATGCGAAAAACAAAAGACAGCAAAGTAACATGCTGAAAAAGCCCAGTAGTAAAAAAGGTCCTCCAGAAAATGGGCAGAAATGCCACAATCTCCTCTGCTCATTAGCTGAGTTTGTTTACTTTTTTGTTTTACTATCACAGTAGTTTGAATAAATGTCAGTGCTGCGTGGTTGTTCTATAACAGCAATGCCTTGACTATGACAGCTTTAGCTTTGTGTGTTTCTCAGAAATCTGACAGCAATTTGGTATAATAAGGTTGTTTTTTAAAACTATATTGATACCCTCTTTTGGTTCCATTCTGTTTGCACGAATCACATTTTTTCAGGCAACGCAACAAGGGCAGTGAAACTGAAGGTCACAGCAATGTGGAAGCGCTGAAGCTCAGCAAACGGTTTTTGCAGTTATACAAGTACGAACCTAAAGAGAAAGACCCGATCCTTGAAATGATGCTTCATCCCAAAGTGTTTTTGTTAAAAGAAGAATCCGGTGGGAGAAGCTAAAATTAGAGAAGATCCAAAGCACTCCTGCTGTTAGTCAGAAGGACGGCCGTTATGCAAGTTTTTCTTTCGCATTAAATATTTCTTTGCTCAACTTTTCAACTCATCTGTGCTGAAATTGTATCCGTTCTTAATGTTTAGTCTTTCTGATGGCAAAACTGTGAATAGAAAAAAAAATCTGTCGTACGCTAAATGATTCAGCTTTCATGAGCTCAGAAAAGTCACAGCTGTAATTTTTCTTCTAAAAATGGAGGGAAGCAATCAGAAGAAAATAATGTGACATCAGAAACTTTAATGTCCTTCTGGCTGAGGTTATAATGGAAAAAAAACACCCACCATTATTATTCCTAAAGTTTATGTTGTAACCCAAAGTATTTCTTCCTGATCTGTTTGATTTGATTTGAGTGTATAAAATGTAATTCACATCCTTTTCCGTAGGTTAATTGGAGAACATATGCAAATGCAGAACTGTTCAAAACTCTTAGTTTAATGCTTGAACTTTCAGAAAGAATTATGAAGATACTTCAAAGATTGATCAAAGCAGCACAAGCAATTCATGGCAAATAACTGTGACAAATGAACAAAGCTCTATATTGATTCCGAGGATCTTACATGTGTCTTATTGATTGGGATTAACTTTAAAGCTATTTCAACAGTGACCATTGCTTGACAGAGTGATTGTAGCCTGATGAGTGTCAGATAAGTCTGATACCAAAAACACACCCAGCATGTCCTCCCGTGGTTGTGCCAGCTTCACGTCAAGCAGACATTTTGTTTGATTTGACAGCGTTTTTCGGTGTCGAGTGAACGACGACAGGAGAGAGTGAGAAACAGGAGTGGTGGAGGCAGAGGCATGGCACTGTGACTCCACCGTGCAAAAAGCATCACAGGAGCTCTATAACTGATAAACAGAGCCGTCTCAATTGTGCCCAGTGAAGCAGCCCGATGATAACTGGATCATAACCAGATGATCTGGCTCCGTTACAAATGATCCACCCTCATTTGGAGCTGTGGAGAACCGGCCAAAATGGCTCTTTAGTGTTTGAGCAGTGGCTCTTGCTTCTTCCTTCTCCCTTCCAAATAATATGTTAATTGAGCAGAAGCTTCTTAATACTGCTGAAATGCAGTGAAAACACTGATGCCCAGTTTTCTAAGGTAAGAATAACATTTTAAACAGCTTCAGCAGAGACAATCTGTATTCTGGCTGCTTCAGGATCTCAATAATTTCTTTCTAACACCTGTGTGGTTTGAACAGTCCGTTATTTCCCCCCCACAGGATCACACAAGCTTAGCTCTTGTTGTAGGAGTAAAGCCTGCGAGCTGGCTAACATTAAAGCAGCTGATGCTTTTACATCATCGTCGTGATTTAAACTAGCTGGCAAGGCTTTTTTTTTTTTTTTTGAATAAGTACTGGCTCACAATTGCGCGTAGGGGGAGTAAGAAAATGTTTATTTATGTGTATATAAAAATGTATGTGTGTGTGCGTGTCCACAATGTGCATGAAGGGTTGTGGATGATAAAATGTTTGTATAATATTTTTTTTGCCTGACTGGACGGTCAGAAAACGTTGTTGAATTTCGAACTTTGTAGGGGTTATATATGTTTTCTGACTGTGGGGCAACTACAGATTTTTTTTTCTTTTTTTTTTTTTTGCACTGACAAAATATTTACATATTTTCAAGCGCTTTTTTTCCCAAGTAAGTAGAAATAAAAAACTAAAAACTGCTAAGACTGGTAAGATCCCACTCCCAGCTAACAGCAAATAATGTTCATAAAAAACAATGTTTATCTCTCATTAATCACAGCAGTTCAGTATCAATTGAATATACTGTGTATTTTCAGGTGTAGGGTTAGAGACCACTGACCGGTCCGAAAAAGCAGCGAGTCTCTCGAGTACAATGCTACGCTGAAGCTCAGTGTCAAAGGAGAAGGCTTAGACTTGGAGGCAGCAGCTGATGCCACCATCCTTGACATCCAACTATTTTCTCCTTGAATACCACAGACTTCCTGTGAGTTGCTGCTCAGCATCCCTTTTGTGACCATTGTGTGAAACCTTCAATTGGCTGAAATCATCTCCAACTGCTTTCTTGAACATCACAGTGACTTTACAGGACTGAGTAAGGCCGCCTAGTCGAGCACCTTTGGGGTGGTTGTGCAACGTGGCGTTTGCATTGTGGATGTGCACCCAACTTATCTATGGAGGAGAGTTTTCTGCACCTTGTCCAATCTGCAGCGAAAGGAATGAAGTAGAAAGGGGGGTCTTGCATTTGGTATTTGTAAGGTGGGCTTGATGTTGTGGCTGGTGAGTGTTGGCAGCAGGTTCCTGGCTAATTAAAATGGTCTTCAGGGTGCACTTCTACTCTGGCTTTCATACACGCCAGTTTAATTTCAGTATTTGCTCCTTGGCATTATTTGTGCATCGAGTTATCTTTCTTATGTCAACCTCTGCCTCGTGCTCGTCGACCAATCCTGGGTCCGGTCATTGCTGTTAAACTGAGCTTTTGTTAGGACTTGCTCAAAAAAAGTGATTTTTATCACAGAGAGTTTGTCACTGTCTGCCTGACAAACTGCCACATATTTTTAATCAGCACTGTGCTGCTGAAGTCATTCCCCATTTGAAATGTTCAAATTAGTTTCCATAAACTAACAAAGGCCTGATTAATGAATAGATGCATTGTGTTATTGACTGATTCGACAGTTCTCTGGAGTTGCATGGGAACTATTTAATTTCGTCTGGCAGTTACATAACCATGCAGTGTCGAAAAAGCTACTAAATACGCCACAGGACACAGTACTCCTAATAATAAGCTTTGCACTAGAAAGGCCACAGCTGTTGCCCCACCTGTCTCTCGTCGGCACTCAAAAGGTTCCGCATATGGAAATGGTGACCCTCTTCTCCACAAATGTCTGTGCTTTTTGACTTCTGGATGATAAAACAACAATCACAGCACCTGAGCTGTTGATGGGTGTCGCTGGGAGATCATGAGAGATTGCCCCTCTCTCTCTCTCTCTCTCTCTCTCTCTCTCTCTCTCTCTCTCTCTCTCTCTCTCTCTCTCTTTCTCTCTCCCTCCCCCTGTGTGTGTGTGAGAGAGTGATTGGTTTCCATTTTTAAAATTAAAATTCATTGTGTTTGGTGATGAGAGTTGCGGGAGAAACGCGATGGGGATGTTGTTTGGGCTCGTGGTGGTGGGTGGGCGGGTGGGTGGGTGTGAGGGGGAGGGGGCGGTTAGCAATCACCTATAATACCCTTTTTTCTTGTTATTTTCTCATCCCTCCTTCACATTTGATGCAGAGCAATGTGAATGCCTCATCAGTCATCTGCAATCAAGAATAAAGCAGCTTTAACTGAAACTGATGAGTAAACTCGTTGATCCCCAGACAGGAGAGGAGAAACAACCCAACAAAGACTGATCACATTTGACTTGGTGGCTGGTGTCAATGCAGCATGTGTTGTTTCTTGTCACATTTCCCTCCCTTGCATGTTGACATATATTTTTCTACACATGCTAATATGTTTTGCACACATTTTGCTCACCACATGAGAGGTTCATCGACTTTTTGGCTGAGCAGAGAAAAGAAACAAGGTGCCATTTGCACTATGCGCCTCTATTTCCTTGGCGAGTCTTTTGTTCCGATAGATTCCCTTGTTCAGCACAGGCAGATCGATGTGCTGGGTTTTCTTCGTCTTCATGTTTTTCGGTTTCTCGGTGCTCGTTTCAAACCAGAGAGCCCCAAATGACAAGTTGTGGCGACTGCATGACTTTGTTCCAATGGTTTGGTCCAATTTCAAAAGTTTGGTGTCAATGACTGAGTTCACCATGACACAAATGGAGTCACAATACAATGTAGGAAACCTAATTTGTGCCACAGTCAATTGAGTGTAATTAGGTGGTTAACGTTTTTACATGATGATGCAGCCGATCACCAAATCGTTCAGTGTTTTGTTTGTGTTATCTCTTTCAGATTATATCTGAATGGTATCTGATCTTTGTGAGTGAGAAACCTTTCTCTCCTTTGTGCAAATGTTTTGAGGGATTGATGCACTTTGGCCCAGAGATCAGAGTTGGGCACTCCCGTTCTTGGAGGGCAGCACTGAAGTCCTGCACGTTTTCAGTGTGCACCAGATTGAATCCTCCTGAATCTAATCACAGCGAAATCATGGAGCTTCGCAGAAGGCCTGATTACCAGTAGCTCAAGTCAGGTGTGCTGAAGCTGGGACCCATTGAGCCTGGCAGGACAGCGGCCCTCCAGGAGTGTCCTCCTCTGTCATTGATTTGGGAGTTTTGATGTGGAGGTCTTTCCAGGATCAGTCACAAGCTCAATTGAAGTAGCCTATTGTGGCAGGCAAACAGACATTTCCCCGAGTTCTTTCTTGTTGATCCATGTTTTGCATCGTACAAGATTTCCTCACATAACCCCAAAAAGATGATGTTGGACTGCAAGTGTGAAAATGCAAGATACACAACATGTTTCAATTTTTGTTTCTAAAAGTAGTGATCTGTGGACACATACATGCTGATGGAATCAAGCTCTATTCATTTTATGCTAAACTTGTAAAAGGAAAAAACTGCCTCAATGTCACCAATCAGTCTCGAAATCAGCTTAAAACATTCATGCAAGTAATTAAAACATCTTTAATTAGGGTCAGCTGTTGGGGTTTTTGCAATTCAAATTGGACGCTTTTAAAAGCATTTTGGTTTTATTTGCATAAGAGAAGTGTATGTTTGTTACATTTCCACCTGGTCATGTATTTGACAGTAACCGCTGGCCCCAAGAATACTGATTACTTTTAGATGTGATCAGCGGTCAGGAGAGCGGACTGAAGTGAACGGCAGCATTGTTAATTTTTGTGCCTTTTCTCTTCTTTCCTGCATGTGCGATTTGATGTCAATCCTGCATTCCCTCCAAAAGGTAAGTGTCTTTCTTCCACTTAATTATCTCTTCATTCCTCCCTTAATTCATCCCTTTGTCTCCGGGGGTCCTGTTTTGAGTTATTTATTTGTTATTTAGGGGGCTGGAACTGTGTCATAAATGGGTGAAAACAAAACAAAAAAGGAGTGAGTGGTAATTGTGTTTTTTTTGTTGTTGTTGACATTTTATGGAATATGAGCATGCACAGCTACTGTGAGATGTTATGGAACCGTCATTAGAGATAAATTTGCACATCATTAAACAAAAAATGTCTGCAAAGTAGATTACACAACTTCTTCAATCTAAAATCTTCTGTGAGAAATGAAAGAGCTGGAAGCGACTCATATACTGATTCAGTTTCCACTGGGACCGTCTCATTTTCGTTATGCCTTCAGAATAATTTGAAATATGCTGTAATCGCATGATATTTCCACACATGGGAGACATAACCAATATTGCCCATGTGCAGATGAATTACAGAGGCAGGCCCCATCTCGGGTTACACTTTGTCGTTTCATTTAAAAAATAATTTAGGCAGAAGTGCAAAAATCTAGTGACCTCCATATTTAAAAGCTTTTTTTCCTCAAGAGCTGAAACCTCATTTCTTCAGTGCGAGTTGAGGGTTCAGACTTACGGCTGAGCTCATCGAGTTCAGGCGATCCTTGGAGCTGAGAGCGATTTTCTTTTAATATTTCCTATTTCGACGTTCATAAAACACCAGCAGGGCAAAAAAAAGTGGTTAATTGCATGGGGAATTGCTAATAAACAAACTCGAAGAGAGTCGGCCTTCTTGTGAGGTTGTTTTCCTCCTAAATATTTCAAGTCTTTTTCAAAAGACTCAACTTGGAGAGGGAGTTTGGAGAAAAACATTTGTTGTATAACTCTCATACAATGTGCAAGAAATGTAAATGCATCTCATCAGTAACCTCAGAAACAGCAGCAGCAACGTGCTCATCATTCTGCTGTTGGTTTGCCAAGTACACTTTAGATTAACCCTTCATTAACCTACTCCTTCATCTGCTAAAAGCAACAAATCAGGGATCTTCAACATTTTGCAGGCCAAAGACCTCCTGATGGAGAAATGGAGCAAAGACCCCCCACTTCTGAAAAAAAAATTGTGCGTTATATTAAACTGGTCCTAAAGTGCCTTGTAGAGACGTACCTCGTTATTTCATTCAGTACTAAGATTCAAATAATCCACAAGTTCATATGTATTCATGTTTTTATTTTGAACATGCAAAGTGGGTTAGAGTGTTTTTTTAACAATTTTAACATGTGTATTCCAAAAGATTTTATATACAGCTTTAGAGCCTTAATTCTTTTTCCTGTAATCCCCAAGACCTTAAAGAAGTACTGCATAAGCTTTAAATATACATTCATAATAATTTTCAGTTATAAAATATGGGGGGAAATATAAAAAAATGTCAAATCGATAAAACTTTCACGGCCACCCTGCAGTACCTCCGCGGACCCCCTAGGGGTCGCGGACCCCCTGTTGAAGACCTCTGCAATAAAGACTAACTATGAATTTCTTAAAACGTTATGGTTTTTCACTCAACCTCCTAGAATTGGCTATATGTGAAGTATATCATGTTTGAATGTGGATTTTTGACAACAGTAAATCACCCCCCAAAAAACTAAAATAATATTGAACGACATTCTGCCAACTATGTGGGGATACAACTGAATGTAACTGAATTAAAGTGAAGTCAGATAAAATAGGCGTCAGTAGATGAGAATTCCGTCTCAGGGTTGGAGCCATTTTGCAAAGAGAAGTTTCATTCACTGACTTCCTCTCAAACACTGCGCGGGTGTGAAGTTTGGAGGTATTAATCATCTTCTGTCGGATTTAAATTGAACCCTGCTGGTTTTCACCCCGACTCTGGATGGTGGTTGACCGAGTCTCACAAGTGACCCAAAGAAAGGCTGGAATTGGCCTGTGTTGTTATCAACCCGTCGCACCCTATTTTCTGTTGTGATCCGGTATGATTATAATTTTGTGGTACGTGTCACACTTTGTGAAGATTGCCCTGTGATATGGACATGGAGATAAATCAGCCGTAGCTCGGGTTCCGGTTTCAATCAGCAGGCAGATCGCTGTACACACTGAAAAAGACAAAGACAGAGTCGAATCCCAGCAGCAGGCAGCTCACTGCCTAATGTTCATGGCTTGCTAATGAGGAGTGCGACATTCGGGCTTTATGATCAATGCTCTGCTGTTTGATAAGCATGTGTCGGGCCATGTAGCGTTTCGGTGTTGGGTGCAGTGCGCTGTGGTAGCTGCCACTTGCTACTGAAGTTTTTTGTTTTGTTTCCTTTTCTTTTTTTCCCTTCATGATTTGTTTTAGAGGGAAAAACTGTCTTTGATGCCGAAAAAAAAGACACGTTAGGTGCGAAACAATTCACCGAAGCACCCGGAACGCGTTGCTGGATGTTGTTTGATCCTTACCCGTCACTTCATGTTATGTGACATATTCAGCACCGACACAAAAGGATCCTTAAAAGGCGCTGTACGTCGCTGCCATCCGACTCTGGGATTTGTCAGCTGACATGTAGAACTTAGTAGAACTTGTTTTTAGTGAAGCTTTGTGCTGTTTCTTTAGTCTTAATTGTCATTTGTAGTTTAATTTTAAGGCCATTTGTTTGTATTTGTCACTATAGCTTGATCCTCCCGATGCAAAACGAGTTGTTCTTGTTAATTCCTGCTTAAGCAGTAGTACTTAATTATTTTCTATGTGCAAACAGAGGAGAAGGAAGTACAAACTAATGAGCCAGGATCCCTTTAATAAAAAAATAAAAAATAAAAAACAGTATTGTAGGGTTGTGAAATACATTTTTGGACTTTTTTTTGGAAACATCACAATGTACTAAAACGATTTGTCATTTCACATTTTTCTTATAAAAAATACTTTCAATTGATAAACAAAATAAAAAATTCCCGTACTCCTCAACTTTTTCAGATGTACAAAACTAAGTATTGATTTATATCTGTATTTAAATTCCACAATTTTGACGAAAAGTAATCTCAAATTCTTTTAGATTTATTAAAAGACAATTGGTGGTGACCTTACAATCTGCTTGTACACATCATGATGAAATGTATTTGTGTATTACTTTTTTCCCAAATGTTTATTCTCTATATCCAATCAGATGTCTCCCTAATTTTTAGCCACTCAGATGAGCAGAAAGCTCAAAAGATATTCGCTGCCATCATGACACACGACAACTGTCCTGCTTGTCATAACATAGCATATCTAAAATGAAGTGACGAATATGCGTTGCTACTATGTCAGATCAGACCACTAAATGAGGAGGTGCTCTGTATGTGCATCTCTGTGCCGCGTGGTAAGAAAACGAAGCCTGAGGTTCACATGGGGTCTAAGTTTAGGGCCCACTGTCTGAGTGGAGGTGGCCAATGGACCGTGTCACTGCTGAATGGCGCTCTCATGAAGCGTAAGCATCAGAAGACAGGCAGGTTGGACCAGCTGAGGCAGATAAATTACAGCCCGCTTGTTGACGTGTCTTCTGACACACCTGATGCATGCTGGGAGCCATCTGATATTCTCCCCAGCGCTGTGAAATGGGAAGTCAAAATTGTGCGAGTGTCACGAATCCCATTTGGTTACTTATTGTTTAGACACTTCATCACAATCCTTGCAGGGGTTTTGAATAGCTCCTCCCGCCTCTATTACACTGGGTAGATATTAATCTCCCATGCTGGGGCTAAGTCTAAAGGAAAAGAAGTATGCAGCCTGCCGCAGCCCATTGTACTATACATTGAACCAAAGGAGACTTTGCGTGGTATCCCTGTAGATTGGAGGCTGCTTTTTCATTTTTGTTCGGGGTGGGGTGGGGTGGGGCCGTGTACGTGTGTGTTTGTGTGTGTGTGGGGTGTATATATTGAGTTTGTTTTGAAAGTGATGCTTCCATTAGATGGGAGTCAGTCATGTGGTTCGGTGCTGACACTGGCAGAATGCCTGATTCGGTTTTTACTCTCTGGGCGAGTATGATGGAGCGCTGCACCGCTCGAACAGGACTTCAAAAACCAGCACACCATCCAAACCTGTGAATTAATCATGGAACAGATTTCATATTACATGATTGCCAGTGTGAGGACAGAGGAATAATTAGTGCTCCATCACTTTTCATCATATTATTAGCAGCTTGTGTTTTGCCACTTTTCTCCTGCTTGTGAGTTACTAGGCGAATTATATGTGACCACAAATGCCAGAATGTTAGTGTTCCTTAATCTGCAGTGTTGTTTGTTTTTTTTTTTCTTAATCTTCTCAGCATAACTAACGCGTCATCTCCATTAGTCTGTGCTGTAGAGCAGAGGTAAACCTCGAACTGGGTTCCAGCTGTCTGTCCCTCTTTGATATAATAATCAGGTTGCATGATGTGATGTTTAAGCTCGGAAATAAACACATTAATAAACATTATGCCATCAAAACAAATTCAAAGGTGCTTCTTGCACTGAATCCGACTCTCATTAAAATCCCTTTTTGTTAGTGTTTTGCATCCATTATTCTGAATTTCTGACCTCCCCCCCCGACAACGAGCCACTCTCGTGATTTGTGCTCGAAGCTCGCGCGCTTTATAATGGCAGCTTTAGCAACGCTCTTTGTGGTGTGGATTTGCATCGCGCATATAATGGATTTGCAAAACTCGACGAAGGCCTCGTGGTCTCTCATGGCCTCATCTGATGGTTCTGGCCGGTCAAGCGTCCCTGTGAAAAAAGTTACTTTCAGACCAAATTGGTGCATAATGCCAAATGCAAGCTTATTTACTACTGCCCTTGTAACTTCAATGGATTTTTCTCGCAACCCAGAATAGCTGGTTTATGTAAATTGTCTTCCCATCCACAGAAGATAGGAAATTAATTGCTGAAGTGGTTGTACAGCAACAAACAACTTAATAACTGAATGGATTAAAGACCGTGATCCATAACAGCGAGGACCACCCGCCATCCAAGTACAGAAAGTGCAAACAGCACACAGCTCTGGGACCATGAGGGCCGTGAGTCATGTTCAAGGACTGCGCCATAACTTTCAAAGCTATTGTAGCTGCACAGCCTTCTCTTTTTATTCCTCCCTTTAAGAAGGCTGCACTGTAAATTTAACATGTTCCGAGTCAGCACAAACCTGAACCATGGAACGAAAATGGGAACATTCCTGTTCACACTGAAACTTTCCACACCTGCCCAAAGATTTGTCCTCCGTCAGATGTCCGTAATAGCTGCTATAACATAAAAAGATGAAAAATATAAATTTTAATCATGAGCCCTTCAGACTTTTAGACTTGCTGTGCTGTGAACCATCAAACTTTAAGACTCTGTGGACTCTATCTCGTGCGCGCTACGAGGCCGCACAAATGCACTCTCTTTCTCATTGCTGGTGTCAGCCCTTATGATCTTCTCGTGCTGTACCACTGCGGCTCAAATCCTGCCTTTTGCTACTCATCCATTCGTTCATTCTTCTTGTATTACACTTTTCTAACTATGGTACATGAGTTCCTGGAGCCGATTCACTGTGTGAGGGCAGGGTGCTTCCTGGACAGGTCACTCGTCCCTCAAAGGGTTAACACATAGTTACCTAGGACCCTCCTCACTGTATGCTGAAAGTGGATAAATCATTAATAGATGGAAAATAGATAAATCATATCCGTTTACAACTCAATTCAGGTATCACGTCTTCTCCATCTTGTAAGGTCTCAGTGTAACACAGGGAGGAAGAAGATGACTCTGTGTTTGGTCCCGTTGAATCATTACTGACGCGAGCTGTCCTTTACAACCATGATGCAGCACATTTCTCCGTGTTTGTGATGCAACAGAGACCGCATAGGGGGGTTGTCTGAGGGGCTGTGATTAAAAAACTGAGCAGTCTTTATTCTGATTCTTGCTGTGACCACCTTGTTTGCCCAATCTATAATTAAACTCCAACTTAAAAGGCAAGTGCTTTGCAAATGACCCGAGGGCACCGCTGACTTTTTGTTGCACTTTAAGTGAGCATTTATTACGACATGCCTGTGTTTTCACAGTTTTCAAAACACATTTTCATAAAAGACTTTTAACTTCAAGGCACACTTCCCCCTAAAAGGCTCTGCGATAAAAAAGAAAGGCATCATGCGTATTGCATGAGAGGCACTTCTTGTTTAATTAGGGAGTCTGCCTTTATTTATTTAGGAAGCGTTCAAGGGAACATTTTCCTCAGTGCCTGATTTCCTCTGGAAGTGATCTGTAATTAAAAATATGCATCACACCTCTTACTGTAAAATTACATAGAGAAGCCAGAGACACCAACTGATTCTAAGTTTCGCCTTAGACAAATGTATCCGGCTCTCACTAACACACACAGTACTTCCTGTTCCCTGCAGCAACAGTCAGCTTGAAAAAAAAAGTAGGCTTTTCAAAAGGTCAAACAAATGAATCATTCATGTTTTAAGCCAGCTGCGCCACTTTGTTAGTTTGAAAAAAAAAAAAAATGAGATCACGTTGTTTATAAGGTGAGATTCACACGTGGTAACTGATGGATAAAGGTTGAGCTCTTTCATATCCTGTTCTCTAACTCTGGTTTTCCTTTATGTGGATTCTGCAGATGAAATCAGAGACTTTTGTTGCCATTTGAAAAGTAAAAAATGCACAACAGGTTTAGTCCGAAAACTCTGGTTTCTTCCAGTATAAAAACAAGTACAAAAATGCTGATGAGGTTCTTTGGGAATCTCACTATTTGTGTGTAATTGTCTGTCTTTTTTGTGTTTTCCCCAAGTTTGACTGACCGTGTGTCCCCTGCCGTTTGCACAGCGACAGCTGGGAGCCCCAGTGGTGGCCTCGTGGTTAGAAAAGTGGCTTTAGCAACGTGGTCACATGACTAGGAACTGAAGATTCTTTTTAACAGACCTTAAGCAGATCTTACGAAAAAAACCTTTCGTTTCTCACCAAAAAATACTTCTTGTCAAAGAAAGCTTTTAGTCTTGTCTAATTGTTGCCAGATTTGTCCGTCTATAAACTATAAGTGTGTTTAAGATGAGTGCCATATTGACAACAAAGACGCGAGGCCTGTAGTGCTTTTTGTCTCGCACTAATTGTTTTTCTTGGTGGCACATGAAGAGCAGACTATTAATCGTCCTTATTAACCAGCTGGCCTGCAGAGATGCTGTGACTTTCTTGACTTTAAAGACCAAATTATCATAATGAGCATTGTCAACTTTCGTATCACTAAAGCTTTAGTTGGGCTTTTGAAGTCACTGACCGCTCCGCAGTAACTGCTGCACTGTTTTGGGTCTTTTCTCTTTCTGACAAACAAAGCAAAGAGGGATCTTTAAGTGTTTTTTTATGGAGTTTTTGTTTTTTTACATTTTAAGTCGGTGCTAGTTTCACACAAGCACAAACAGCACCTTTTAGGTCACTGTATGCTTATTTAAAACCTATATCAAGACTTCATCAGTGCGGTCTCTCAATAAAGTCGGTTGTGTTGTCACGATTCTTGTTTGTTTTGTCTAAAACCCATTCTATCATAGTTGTGAGTAAACGGTGCGATCATGTTTCTCTGGGGAAGTATAATTCCTGAGGTATAATAGGCTTTGGTGGTGTTTTCTCTCATTTGCAGTCCATGATTGGAATTACTTTCAGATTGTTGGTTCGAATCCAGCTCGACAAAAATGAACATGAATCAAAAATCCAAACAGGTATTCACGTTTGCTCCTTCTCTCACCTACGCCTGATAACCGCTTCAGCTGCAAATGCCATTATGACACTTCATTTGCAAGTACATTTTCACAGCAGTTGAAGGGAGACAACAGGAGTAAATTATAGGTATGTGAAATATCTCATGCCAGTGTGACCAACTCTTCTTTAAGATCTTTAGTTCTGGTGCATATCTGAATGCATAATACATGTAGTGTCTTGACTTTTAATACTTTTCCCTGAAGTCTTATGTTGCAAACAACTTCCACACTCTGACCACAAGCTTCCTACATTTACGTGGTCAGTTGATTCCAGGAATTTCTTCCTTTTTTTTCTGCCTAGATTCTCAGACACAGACAGCCTCAATGTTTCATTCCTAATGAAACACACAGGGCTCAGTTACTGTCTCTATTCTGAGTAATATATCATGTTAACTGGAGAATGAAGGAAGAATAATGGTTGTACCTCGTGCTGCCACAAATCTGGGAATTCATCACCGAAAGCAAGATGAATAGTTTGCCCTGGCTGACTTCAGAAATCTCTGTGATGGAGACACTTTCATCCGCTGGCCCTCTCATGATCGCTGCTTTGTATTTTCAACTCATCTCGGCGATGCGTGGGATATTTAATGACACTGGTGAGCCGACACATGTGACCTAAAACTCTCAGATCAGTTGTACATCCGCTGTGGCAGAGCTACTCTCGCCTTTTTTTTTTTTTACACCCTTTTTGTTTTGAAATGGTAATTTGGCGTACTTGTGTAAGGTTTTCAATGTGCCATGTTTATAATTAAAAAAAAAAAGTAAAGGCACATGAAAAGCTAGCACTTTTCAACCGCTAATAATCTACACAGTGATCACAGTGCACCTTTCAAAGAGGTTAGGCTGCATCTCAGGTGTGTTTAGGGTTTGAAGCCTATCAGTAGGTACAGGTTACTGTGGAAGCTGGCGTACACGTAATGTTTTTTAGCTCACTGAAAAACATTGTTGACCGCAAAAAAAAAATTAAACTTCCCAATTAAATCATTTTGATCTTTAATTTGAAAAAATATATTATCACACTGAGAATTGACTGTTGGCCAGTAAATGTAAATCAGTTCCTGCTTTTTATAACATACGATCCAGCTTGTTTTGTGTGCACCAGGGTTCAAATGGCAGCGTTGACTTTCGTGAAATTGGAGCACATAAATGCAGCAGCTGCCCCAAGATCAGTTTCAATCACACTAAACCTGATTCATGTGAACACACCTTTGAATCATTGCGCAAATGTCTGCTTTCAACTAAACCCAGCAACAATGTTTTACGCATAAACTCTGTTTTTGTACGGTTGCTTTCATATCTTTTTTTCATTCATTCATTCATTCATTCATTCATTCATTCATTCATTCATTTCTGAAAAACAAAAACAATGTCACTTTGTTTATTTTGTGTGTTCCTCTCGTGGCTTCACACTTGCATCGGCTGCAATTAGAATGAGAGCAGCCAGGCATATAGATGAGGGGTCTAAATATTTAATTAATAGCATGGTTCATATACACACTTTTTGCGCATGCTGATGAGTTTATTTATTCAATACTGATTCTATTTCGAAGAGTTGGAGAGGCCTCATTTGTACGTGAACTAACAAGGCAAGACACGGAAACAAGGAACTAAAAGGATTCTGTCTTGATTTCTTATTTAATATTTAGATTACAATTTAGAACGGGGGGTTTTGTTTTAAGGAGTGCTTTTTCATTTGTTCGCTCTGAAATATAAATGCACAGGAGTGCAGGAGTCAAAGAATAATTGATGTTATCAACGTCTTTCGACATGCAATGAAGCCACTGCTCAGGCTCCTTTATGTAATCAAAGCGTGATGGCAGTCTATAGCAAGTTGCATAAACAAGCTTATACAACATGCTTTAGTTTTCACCGTGGCGTCATTGGATTACCTTCTATTGGCAGAGTGAAAACAGCCAAATGAATTCCTGCTCACTCAGAGAAATGATAAAAGTCCTGATCCCTTTTTGTTCGGCAACTGTGTTACTATAGAGATCAGAGACTTTATCCGCAGCTGCAATATTGTCTGCATGTTGTAAAAAGGAAGAAAAAAACAGCACTGACAGATATTTAAGTGGCATTACAGTTGGTTTTTTCCTTTCTGCCTTTGTCTTTTTCTTCATTTTCCGGCTATGTAGGTGGAATCGCTTTGCCTCTCTGTTTTACTTGCTGTGACACCAGGATTTGCTCATGGACAGCAATCAATGTGGAGTGTTCCACAGCTGAAAACCCTGCAGATAAACACAATAAGACAGGCTGATGCACACTGATGGGATTACTCTGTTGTCACCATGGTGAACAAGGCCTTGTTAGATGTGACCTTCTCTTGGGCCAGAACAGAGGCCTTCGGAGATTATAAGACATCACTCTGTGTGACTGTGTCACTGTGCTTACAAACTATTTGCCTGTAAGCAAAGACGGCACCCGGATAAGAACATGTTTTTCTGCTAGGTAGCACATTCAACCTTTTAATTGTGCTTTTCAAAAAAAAAAACCCAGGTCACAATTTTGTGTCAATTTCTTGAATATTGTGGAAACAGGCGAGACTGGTAATCACATACCAAAATGTAAAAGTATCAACCAGCCTTACTGGGGCTTTTTAAATGGCAATCATAGATCACCTGTGGTTATTTTGTAATTCTACTTACTGAACTCTTGAGCTATGTATTGTACTCTCACCTGTAGATATGCTCCTTTTTAAGGTTTTATTGTATCAAAATATATTGGAACACTCAATTTGAAGAGAAAAGAAATGTGATCAGTAACATACAACATTCAAGATATAAGATTATTGTTGTCATTTTGTAATGTGCAGAAGAAGCAAGCAGAATGAAATTGCATACAAATAAGGCTTTGGTCAAATAATACATGGAAGATAAAAACAGACGAATAAAATACACTGTAAGTGGTAGATGTCCTTGAGATGAATACATACAATCTAAACAAATGTATACCTCAATCTATCTGTTTAATCCTCCAGATTATCTTTTGAACTGTAATCATTGAATGTTAAAACAACAAAACAAAGACAGAAACTCTGGCAGAGCTCCATCCTTACATTAAGGCATATAGAACAGTGCTGCAGAACATGCACAGGCTGCAGAGAACTGCGGACTGAATCAAAAGACACCGGTTTGATTTCAAACTTCTTTTTTTTTTCGCTTAAAAGCAAGACTGCAGCCAAGAAAGGAGAACGCCAAGGCCCCCAGGAGGAGGCTGCCAGTGTGCTCTCTCCCACACCGTGCACATTGCTGCACTTATTAAATATGTGTCGTCTCTGGCATCATTTTAGACAAGAGCACGCACATCATGCCCAGCAATTTACTGGCTGATAATTGCCAGGCAATGTCTCTGGAGTCCATATTATTTTGGACCGCCGTTTAAAAAAATCTGCTGTCACTCTGTATGCTTCAGTAATTAATTGAAATAGCATTCAAATTCTTTGATATTAGTTTTCAGTGTTATTATCGCAAGGCATCTTAGAATCTTAATCTTCCGGCTGATGTTTCCTGCGAAACTGCCAGTAAAAATCAGCTATTTAATGCTATTTTTTTCTCGCCTGTTGCCTGAGATTAGCCTAAATCACTGTACATCTTTGGAACAAATTAACCAACATATTTTTAGGGGGGAATGATTTAGGGCCTGGTGTGAAAATCTGCAGCCACTGCCCTGCCGTTCACACATGGGTTGAGGCTCGGTTTGAGGTGTCCACTAATTCTTGGTGCAATTTGAGATGTCAGAAAATGTGATTTAAATTGGAATTATGATGAACTCATGTTGACATACTCTAGTGGTTTGCACCGTCATGGAGGAGCCGTCGTTTGAAATCGTTTGATCGGGTTTGTTGTCGTTTCAATTGGATTCCACTAACTATGGATTAATGGAAAAATAAGTAGCAAACATTCATAGATGAATGGGTTGGTGGGTGTATGAAATGTAATACAGTATGGGATAAGAAGGCCACTCAACTTTCCAGTTATGCACAAACCAATGACATCTGAATGTTCATGTGTGACTGCCAGCCAGTGGGCAATTTGCTAAATCTCATTAATCTGTTGAGAAACTGAATCAAACAAAGTTTTTCTCATGTCGACAGCAAAGTTTTTCGTCAACGCATCACCGGGCATCCGAGGGCTTTTCCTGTGATAGGCAAGAACGCCTTGGCCAGTGTTGCGTCAAAATGTTCACGCATGCGATCGAACGAGAATGGGGAAAAACACACGAGTAGCATGTAAGCATGCAGAGAGACGGAACTTCATAAGTTACATTGAGAATGGATATATTGTATAGTGTTAGTTCAGTCTTGAAAAAACATATATACAGCATAAATTGCAAAATATAGAAATGTATCAAATCACAAGGCCCTCACTTTTTCTTTTCCTTGGTACTTCAGTCCTTTCTATCTTTCTTTCTTGCTTTTCTTTCTTTTTACTGTCTCACTCTGCACCGGGGTCAAACAGAAGATTGTATCAGCAGCAGCACGGCACAGAGGATTTGGACACTATTTGATTCGAGGGACCAGTAGGATCAATTTCAACCTAGCTGGCTCATTGCTTGGGTAGCTTCTGTGGCTGCCAGTTCAGGGCTCTGACCTGGATTACAATGTTCAATCAATGGGACTCAGGAATTTTACCCAAAGCAAGCAAGAGATAGAAAGTCAGTCTTTCAGCATATACACCTGTGTTTTTTCCTCAGGATGAGATCTGACTCATTTTCCATCACCACCTTTTTCCAATTCAAATATGCTCCACTCCCCCGGTCTGTTTGGTGATCCCTTTGCATTTTCTGACCGTGGATATCCACGTGTGTTCACACAGATTGCACAGGAATTAATGCAGGCTCCAAGATATGTCCTTATGTTGGTGGGCAGTAAGTTTTTCTTCATCTCGACAGGGAAAACAGGCTGCCTCGAGCCTCAGCCACAATCCTGAAACAGCACGTCAGCATTATGGAAGCTGTGCATCAATCGGTTGGGATCTATAGTAATTCTATCTCTTTGTCTCTTTGTATGTCTTGCTGTGCATGACGATGGCTTTCCATTGGTTCCTTCCATAGGTAAGTCGGTTGGCTTCGTTCCAAATCAATCTCTCTCTGCCTGTCTGTCCGTCAGTCGAGCTGTTATTCTATCTCACTGTCTGATCTGTGTCACAGCTGTGAGGCGAGATTGATATAGATTACGTTGATAACCCACTTATTACCTTTGTTATTGAAACAATGGAGTGGCACTTGAGGCTGAAAATCAATAATAATGCACGATTGGCCCAGCGAGAATACCACTGTATTCCAAAATAGGTGTGGATAAAGGGTCGGCTGGGTGAAGCACTTTGGAATCCATGCGGCTGGAGACTGACACGAATCAAACGAGTGAAAAATATGACAACGAAAGCTGATAACAGATGAAAGATCTGAGAGTAATGCTGAATGTCATTGTTTTCTAGCTCCCAAAACAGCAGTTAAAGAATGAGTATAAACACGGAACGTCGAAAGAGAAACTTTACAAGTTTACCTCGCAGCTTTCTCTTCTCCTCTTACCAAAATGGCAAATACGTTTGCCCTTGGCACCTTACAGTAGCTCCATTACACACAGCTGTCCTACCCAATCAGATTGTTATAATTGGCAATGCAAAGGCAAACCTCAGCCGTGAGCTGCGAGGGGAAGGAGAAGTGTTGCAAAGTGCTTTGGATCAGCTGTGTTGTGTGGTAATGAATCCGAGGTGAGCCGAGGTAAAACAAACTTTTTCCTCAAGTTTATCTGCATGAACCCCAAGACCTGACAAAGAATCTGATTGTAGCAGAGGTTTCGAGTATTGGAACTATTGACAGGCTTGATTAGTAGTTTAGTAAATTGCTTCCAGTGCAGTTGCAGCTTTGAGCCAGAGATAATAAACAAATGCATCGGCACTCAGTTGCCTCGCTGAGGTAAATGCAGTATGTCATGGTTCCATTGCTCTTCGTAGCTTGGAGATAGTGTAGACTAATGCTGTTGTGTGGAGTTGAGCTAACGTAATGCCTCACCCACAAGGACACTGCTTCCTGTGTATCCACCCAGGAATGCTATTGGAAAAGTGTTCAGTACACACATAAACATCTGGAAGCACTACTTATGGAGAATGGCTCTCAGAGTGGATGAATCCTAAAACACAAGCTGCCAGTGACGCGGGAAAAAACATTGTTGTCATTGACTGATGTTCCCCAAACATGCTAAACTTGGCAAAAGTTTTTTTTTCTTTTTAATTTCAAAGTCAAGGTGAGCTGAAGCAAAAATTCTAGATCATCACTGGCCCACACCAATGTGTCTTTTTTTGTACATTTCTACCCTTATCAGGAAATTTTTACATCATGTCATTAACCAAATTAATAACCACAAAACACCAAACTTACAATTTTTTCTATTTCTATTCTGGAAAGAAGCAAGGTGCAGTTGTGTGTGTGTGTGTGTGTGTGTGTGTGTGTGTGTGTGTGTGTGTGTGTGTGTGTGTGTGTGTGTGTGTGTG
>JAUESE010000085.1:7586342-7602147 GCA_032274725.1 Malacoctenus triangulatus
TATATAAATGGGCCACCAATGGGTGTTCATTGTTAGAACACGCGTTCTCTACATCATGTTTCATGGATCAGAAACGGTTGCAAATAAAATATTGTTTGACATTACAAAACCACTGACACATTGAAAAAAATACTCAGAGGACTTGTTCTGCCTACAGCTACAGTTAAGATGATTGGCATGCCTATGTTGTTTATAGTGAGCTTCATTATTACACAAAACCCTGCAAAAAGCAAGTAGTTTCTCATATGTGTAAACGATGATATTAACAGCAAGAATCAGTACTCAAAATATAATATGTGAGGCTCATACTCAGTGTTGCTTTTTGTTCATATTTACTATTTGTGCACTCTGTGTCTCCCTTTTTTACTCAGCGCCTCTCTGAGCGATCACAGTTCAGCTTTATCAGTCAAACGATCAAACGGCCTTATTTGCAGCTTTATCTCTCATCCATGAAGACTATCACCGTGACATCACTGCTGTTGCTATGAATCTTTCTTCCCTAACAACAGTGGCCCCATTCATTTTCAGTGTGAGCTCAACATGGTACTTTGTGCCGTTCCTCACCGTATCATTATGCAGTCATATTAAAGTAGACTGTCCTTGACAGGTGTATTTAATTTTAATCTTACATATCAATTAGTGGCTCACTGGACCCCCCCCACCCACCCCCCCTCCCAGAGTCTTTGTAAAGGTACATGCTTTGATACTCCTGTATTATTGTGCATATATAAATATATATATGCTTTTTCACATACACACACAGAAGTTTCCTTTTGAAAAAGTATCCAATTAAGAACAAAAATGTACGATAGTTGTTACAGTTTCGTGACAACCGTGAAACGATGCACAAGTTTATTTAGTTGTGCTAAAAAATCCATCATGATGTTCGCAGGCTTCCGGGTACAGCTGCCGATACAATTGTGTGACATGTCACGAGTAATAACGCCACATTACAAACCATTGCAGGATTGAACGACTGACGGAATCAAATGGTAATCTTGGTGTGTGTGTAAACCCACAAATCGATCTGACCACTTTATTCAGTGTCCATGTAAATGGGACAATCTGATCCCCCAATCAGAGAGAATTCAATTATATCGAGGAAAAAAAAGGCTCAATGTAAATGCAGCTCCTGTCTGTTTTTAAACATGATTGACATAAACCTCAGTGTGCTATATGCAGCACAGTGTGGATGCAATCATCAACAGTCTTTTTGACTTGCTTTCATGAACTAATTGAGTGAAACCCAGTGCTATGATATACACCGGTCATAGCTTCTAAAAAAACATGTGATTCATGTACAAAACTGTGACTGAAAGTGGATAACATTCCTCTTCACTGGATACTAACTTGCTGTTGCAATGGTGAGGGAGGATGAGGGGTTCGTGTCTCTATTTCCTTATTATCCCTTTCATTTTCTTTCTTTGAAAGTCTCATCTAATACAGCCCTCCTTTGATACACTTACTGACCGATACAGGTGTCTCTGTAAACATTAGGAGATGCAGTGATGATGAGACCCCAGCTTAACTTTTGCCCTTTTTTTGGCAGGTACTGAAGGCTCAGTGTGGGCAGAAATGGTTACATTTTGACAAAATCGAGCCCATGGAAGTTTGGCAAGTTCACTAAGTATAAACTGTTTTGGTCAGCTTCCTTGCTGCCACCCTCACAAACAGGCTAAGAGATGTTTGTCTTTTTGCATATTTATTTGTGTGTTGGAGACACATCAAAATGCAGTATCATTCTGGTTGAGGTTTGTTGGTTTCTTTTCTGTAACGGAAGAAACTCAGCCTGAACTCACATGTGTCTCACTTAAAATATCAGACAAATTACAATCTCTCTCTTTCACTCAGTTTAAATTCCTTGAGGACTGATCATACGACCAGTTTCTCATGGTACACTTAGGTGAAACCATCCAAATCATGGGGTGTGAGGTGACGGCCCAAATGAAGCAGTCCTGTTTGCAGTTTGGAGTGTGTCAGGAGTCTGAATTAAATTTATGAAGCATGTCTTTGGATTCATAAATAACTGTGGAAGAAAAATAATTACCTCCATTTTACATCCACACATTTTTACATCCTATGCGTGTGTCCCCCCCCATCATGGTGACACACATAAGACGTGGAAATTGCGGAGGAAGCAATTTTATGGTATCCCACTTTCCACTTGGAGTGGAAAGAGGAGATGAAGACGGTAATAACTGTACTCTCCCTTTTTCATGTGTAATGAGAAAACATGAGAAGTATGTTGTCTGTTCTTCTGTGAATGTGTGGATATGAGAAGGGCTCTACACAGGGCACTTAGTGCTGCAGGAATCGCTGTCAAGTGCACCCATGACCTGGATGATGAATAGTTCTTTTAACAGTGACCGATGTCACCCGCTCTCTTCAAACAATGGTCCAGTGTTGCAGTGAGACTGGGATGCTGACTACATAATGGCAAGTGATGTATTATATATTGGAAAGCAGTGGGGAACATGCTGTTTTCAGCCATCCTCTGTGACATCTATGCAGAGGTCAAGAGCATAAGAACTTGCATTTGGAAGGAAGCCTGGAGCGACACAGCGCAGTTTGACCCAGCGGGTCAGCAATTCCCTCTTTTGTGAATAGATGCATTTACTTTCAGGGCTCCAAACTGTTGCTGGTTTTGTTCACAAGTCAGCTATGATAAATACAAATTCCAATATCGTGTGTGGACACTTTCCCCTAGGAATGGGAACATGAATCCACAGCATAGAATAGTGATTTACTGTGTCTTTTCTGAGTTTTTTTTTGTTGTTGAAATTTTACATTATCTCTCTTGTACTCATTAATGGCATCTATGAACTGTTGCTATCGACCTAATTCTATAATTACTATCATAGGAATTCAGTGCAAAGTGCAAAATGGAGCTGTTGTAGTGGTTGGCGCTCTTGCCTCACAATGCAAAAGGTCCTGGGTTCAAACCTGAAGGAACATTGAAAACAGCTTCAATTTCACATATTTTGACTGGAAACTTCATTCTCAAAAATTGTCCAATACAGTAAGAAACAAAACTACTTTCAGTCCAAACAATGGTACCACTAATGATGACAATGGTGAGTGAAACACTCTGGGGTTTGTTTACACACGTAGGATTTTTAACTGCCCCCTTATTAATTATAAAACAAACTGTTGTGCTGCAGCTGCTGATGACATCAGAATGACCTTTGTTTGTGATTATATTGCATATATGAGCTGGTTACCACACCCAGACGGGCCTATGAGCAGCCAGTCCTCCCCCATCACTTTTCCACCCTTTATCCCTGGCCCACGTTTTTTCATTACAGCACAGGAAGACAGGATATTAGTCTTCCTCAAGGCCTGCGGAGAGAACGGTTAGTCACAGAGCCAAAGTGTGTGTCCTTTAAGGCGATAATACGGAGCAAGAGAGCCACGTAGTTTCAGATGGGTGAGTGCGGGGGTTGTTGTTGGTGAAACAAGAGGACTTTGCTCACTGCGACGTTAGAGGATTTGTTTTCTGTTTGTTGGGTTCTGAAGAAAGGTTTCTGAAGAAAACGCAAATTCAGGTTAACTAGCTATCGTATACTTTTCAGGTCACATTGATGTTGCGATGCACAACCAATTTGAATTATAATTTATATGGTTTGCATACAACAAGTGAGTTTTATCCATCCATCTATCCATACATCATCCATCCATTCATCCATCCATCCATTCATTCATCCATCCATTCATCCATACATCTTATACTCACAAATTCCCGCTCTGGTTCATTGGAGCTGGAGCTCATCCCAGCTGACATATGGTTGGGTATCCCATGGCTAACACAGACAGACTGACAGCGACACAGTCACACAAATGCGTAGTTTGGACTCTCCCATTAACCTCACTTGCATGTCTCTGCATTGTGGGGTGAAGCCAGAGTTGTCACAAAGAATACTGACACAGTCAAAATGCAAACCCTCGACAGAAAGGCCTTCAGCCAGGATCAAACGACAGCATTCCCACAAAAGGTGAAAGTGTGCCACCAATCTTTATCCAATGAGCTTCAAATTAAACTTCAGTAATAAACAAAAATACAATCGGTGTGGAAACTATTTGCATAAGTCACTGATTTCTTGCTATAAATTGATTTGTTTCTCTGCGGTGTGCCAGAAAAGTAGTAATTTGGTGTTTTAATGTAATGTTTGGCTTCCTCCTAGTCTTGTTTTTCAGTTATTTACACATTTGGGAAATGTGTGTGTGTTTTTTTATTCCCAATTACAGAACAGTTTTTACTGGCTATAGCGATTTATTGTGTGTGCTTTCCATGGAGCCCGGGTGCCCGTTCGTCTTCTTGTCTCATTGCATGTGGGAATTTGTGTGCATGCGCTCTGTGGGGGAGGGTGAACAACCTAAAAACCGAAAGCAGCCAGGGTGACCTAAATCAGGAGAGGTGATAACTCAGACGGATAGCTGGAGATTACCCAGGGATCAAGAGGCTCAGTGGCCTCTCAAACAACAATGACTGGAGAGCGCATCCCTTCTCACTACCCCCTACAGAGCCCCTTATGGCTGTTATGGTCCAAAACATGCATGCCAGTATTCTCTATAAAGCTCATTTGTCTCATGGCCTTCTAGTTATTTTCTTGTTTTATGGACAACGGCGCATCCCGCTTTTAAATTCCCCCGAGAGCCCAAAATACTCTAAGCTCATTTTGTGACTGTAAGATGATTCTGTTGTTTTTGTGGTATAATGTAGAGGCACCGTGCTTATTGGTCCTTTTTAGTGCTGCGCAGTGTAGAATTAAGGGATTTTTGGCATGGCTTTCAATTTTTTCAACAGGCATTTAGTAAATGATTACAGCTATTGAATTACAGCTCGGTTTAATGAAATGGCTTTTGTGATTTGATTTCGAGTCATGTGTGTCCACCAGGCCAGGAGTGTGTTTCTGTGTGGCGGTCAGACTGCAGGGCTGCATGTGAGATGGCCTCACTGTTATTTCATGATTGATTGATGAGTCTCCCTATAATGTGGTCAATGCCGAGCTCATATTCTCTCCTCCCGTCTATCTGTGAGTGTGGGATGTGTCAGTGCGTGGGCTTGTGAAAGAAGGGTCAGCAAAGGTGGCTCGCTGATTGCTTGGTGCTTCGCTTCATCCAAGAAAAAGGGAAAAAAAATAAAATAAAAGCATTTGTTCAGGATTTTTAGATGTGTCCTTGTCACCCTCGTTCCCGTCACCTTTCACACACATATCTTAATACGCATTGAAAAACAACTGGCTTTTTGTTGAGTAAACAACTGATAATATATCTTTATGTATCATATTCTCACTAATCCCATATTGCTCCAAAAAAACATCAGATTTTCACCAGTTTAAAAGGCTCTGATTGTAAGAGCATGAATCCAGCTGTGCAAAACACTCTGAAGGTGCTTAAGGACATTGAAAAAACTTGGAAAAAAAAAAAATATATATATATCAAATGAAAACAAAGATGGGGGTTGATTTTTGATGTGGGTCCCTGCTCGGTGTACAGTAGACTGTGTGTGGGGGGAAGGTAGGCAGCTCTGGGGGATGCTTGTTCCAGGGACCATCTGGTTGTGTTAGATCTTGGCTTTGTTCACTTTCTGCCCTCCAAATGTCTAAGCTGCTTCACTCTCCAGTGTGCCCCCCCCCCCCCCTGCATTTCATGTCAAGGGGACATTTCACCTACCATTCAGTGAGATTGAGCCTCTTGGCCTTCCTGCCTTCTTTTCATTGTTCCACATTTCTCTTTATTGTAGCTCATCAAAATGCACACAGGTGCAGTCAGAAATGATTGGTTGGAAATGTCTCAATAAAGTTGATGAGTTCTTCGCTGCAGCTGTATTTGCTAATTATTAGCAATGAAAAAAACAGTTTTTTCCCCCCCCTAAAAAATTATATCAATACGCGAAATGAAAAAGACAAATAAAACTTGAAGAAAATCACCTTTTCACATATTCATTCAGCTCGAATCTATACATCATTATTGTTATCAAATCAAAATGTGTATTTGTAGAATGAGATCATTCCAGATAGAAAAAAATACACTTGTGGATATTTACTTTGTATTCACTCTTTTTAAGTATGTTAGAATATAGTTTCCTTTTGAAATTTCTGAACTTATTTGTAGTTCTTGACATTTTGACATTATTTTTTCAACTGTGTACTTTGTATCTTGCCAGAAACAGAAGCAGTTAGGACTTCATGTATCCGCTGCACACATTGATTTGGCCAAAATGTAGACACATATAGCAAAGGTAAACAAGCACTAAATCTGCTTTTTATGTTGAAGAAAGTCTGTTGACCCCCTTCCCTGATTTCTAATTTGTTGAAAAAGTTACAGTACAGCGGACACTCACTAAAATACCATATCCACTCAAACACATAAGCAGGAGCCTTCAGAATCAAAGCACTGTGCAGTTTCCTGTTTCTTTGTTAGATTCCAGAAAGGGTGTTATTATGGCTTCACTTGACAACCTCATTGCAGGCAGAGGTTTGGGCACCCCCCTATAATCTATGGTGCTGTTGTCATCTTGCTCTGTCTTTCTGTATCCTCCAAAGCTTATTTTGATGTGGCCACAAACAAATTAGCGCCTTATTGCCACCAGACCAGCTGGTATTTATTGTGCTTGAGCTTCCCAAACACCTACAATACCTGGAGAAAAGGGATTTAGGATCATTTTTGGAACAAACCGTCAAAGAATCTGTTCTCAGACAAATGTTATCATCTCTCAGGTAAACTGTAAAGTTTTGTAAAAGTTTCAGCAACCTGAAATTAGCCTTGTCTTCTTAGATACATGTTCAACAGAATAAAACCAATCTGTTCAACTGTCATCATGTGACATGACATCAGCAGTTTGATGTTCTGGTAAATTCATGAAAACATCCCATTTATACCACTGTTTTGAGTCTTGTCATAATATCTACTTAGTTTCAAATACATCTAACCAGTACTTAACCTGATTTGGTACCATCTTCAAAACTGAAATGAGATGAAAGTTAAAAATCACAAGGTAACAATTAATGTTAGCACACCATTTTACTTTAAAATCTTTTATTTTTGGAACCTTGAAAATAGTTGGAAGTGTAAAACTGACCAAATTCACATGAGTTTCATATAAGGTGGTCAAACAATTCTTAAAGACAGAGATCAGACCTTACTGGATGTTTAGCTAAAGGTTGATTATATCTCATTGCCTCAACATCTACGGCTCTTCAGCAACTCATAAAATGAGTTCGCTTTCCCTGAAATTATACTGACTATGACAAAATCTTGGATGTATATTTAAAACGGAAACAGTAAAATTTGCTTCTCTTTTTTTTCTCTGTTAATGGCCAAAAGAGTGTCCGAAACGTTCAGCCAGCGCCTTGTCTGGATGTACTACCGCTGCACAAGTGTCCTTGTTACAGCCCAGGTTGGATTTGGACTGACCGCTCTTTAAAATGGAGTTGTTTGGCTTTTCAAAGTTGTTTCAGCTTCAGAAAAGTTTCTCCCATTGTTCGACATCCGAACGCTGGGAGACATTTTCGTGTAGAGGGAGATGTGATGCAGACAAAGGTTTGAAGGTCAGGTTCCTCCTGACTTGAATTCATTTTAGAGCCTCTTCAAACACTCCAAGCAGAGAAGCTAAAATGTGCATTCCTGTGGTTCATGTTGACTCAGACGGAAGTATCCAAAATGCATCGTTGACTATGACCTCTGGGTCCGATGCTTTCGAGTGTGGAAAACGCATTATAAGCCATGACCCGAAGGTTGAGAATTTGCAATACACTTTGTTACATCATTCACCATTTTGAGTAGCTGAAACAGCCAAACTGAATGCGCAATGATGTTTGATATATATTTTTTTTACTTTTATTACTTAAGACCAGTTCTTCTCTGCAGTGGAGTTGTGTGTTCCAAAGTGATGTTGTCTGCACTTCTACGCTCAACTCTAAAAACTGATACTCACTTTGCATATCAGGCGGATTCCAGGAGGACTCGACAATAACAGCACAGCTCTGACTTCCTGTAGCTGTTACAAAACACTAAACTTTGATACCCATTAGTTGAAGTGAAGCGAGTCGAGTGCATTCATTGAAAGTGAATCGTCAGTGAGGACTGTAATATCAACTGAAATATGATGCATTCACATACCAAACACGCTCATTTAGTTTTTCAGAAATCAAATAATTAAATTTGTGATAAAAACAATTGGCTCACTCACTCAAATAAATGACATGATTGATTTTAGTCGGTTATGATATGATTAAGAATTTAAGTGCAGGTGAGTCATCAAAGCCCATAATTATGTTGTGTGAAAGATTGTTACTCAAGAAAAACAGTCATCGAAATTCATTCTTCAAACAAATTTATTTCTTCAGCATTTCAAAAAGTCCCCAACTCTGCTTTATTGTCATATGGTCATTTGAGAGAAAATAGAATGGGGAGAAAATATGTTTGGTTTTGGTTTTTTTTTCCCTTTACATATTTTTTTGGCATACTCTTCTCTTTCCCCCTTCAGCATGATGACATATAAAAAGATGGTTGTAAGTTGATCAATGTTTGAATCAATTGGAACCCAAAATCCTCCCAAAATTTACAGGCTCGTGACTGCCAAAAGACCAAATTTTGCAGAAGCTCGGTCTGGCTTGTTCTACCAGTACGACGAATTCCACAACAGCTTTGCGACAGAGCTCCCTACTTCCTCCTTTCTGTCCTGTCATCCATCCATGTGCATTGGCACATGTTGTCACACAGGCAATGCCAAACAAAACAAGTACAGACTGGACCAAAGACTTCTTCATCAGACATCTTCCCATTGTCGTCTCTGGCCCACGAGTTTCATTTGTGCCAGCTCCAAATAATAACAACTCCCATACTCACTGCCAGTCTGCAGTCCCAAATGCTTTAAGTGAAGGAGAATGGAACACTTGCCTGAAGGGGGCTTGCATATAAAATTTACGCCCCCCCCCTCCCCCAAAAAAGTGTGATTTATATTCTATGCTTTGATTTCAAAAAGTAAGAGTGACTTGATTGAATCCTTCAAATTGCAACAGGAGCTACAACACGTTCTTGCTTTGCAGTCAGATGTGCAGCCCTCACGAGAGATTTCGGGGATGCAACAAGGGCCAAACTGAAGCACCAACACTTAGATGAATATCATGAGTCTTTGCTCTTTGTAGTTAGCAAAGCAGGTCATTACACTGGACACCTTCTTGGCACCGACTGTTGCCTTTGTAATTGTTTTACTGGATCTGAAGGATTTAAGCCGCTTATGCACCCAGGGCACCTCGCTTTTATCCAACCAGCGCACCTTGCTTTTTTTTTTTTTCTTTTTTTTTTTCAAGGCCCTGGGCACTCTGAGCTGAAAACTATTCCACAAAAAAAAAAAAATGGGTGGACTTGCGTCACTGCAGCTTTTTTTTTCTTTTTTTCCCCCTAAATAGGAACACAATAAGGCTTTCTTCTCGTCTCTTCTCCAGCTACAGAGCTGCTAGTGTAAATGGCGTGAGCGGAAAACACGAAATGGCACCAGATTTGCAAAGTCGTGAGCGTTTCCCACTTCATTTCGAATGATGAATAGCAATGGAGCGGACGGCAGCTGACTTTGTGGTTGCCTAGCAACAGCTTCAAGACGCTTCAAGGGCCTTTTTTTTTGCTGCGTTACTCAAATGTAGACAGTTCAGTTTGATTTCTACTTTTCTTTTTCACCTAATTTTTCTTTCCTATACCGCACAGGGTGCATGCCTCAGACACTGTGCTGCGAGTTGTGCATCAGGAGCAGCGAGGAATTCAAGCCGCGGGCAGGGGAGGGTGGGCCGGATTCACGAAACCCAGCACAGGAGCCCGACTTACTCAGTATTCTGCCAATGTGTGATCCTGACCTTACTGTTGCATGTCCTTGGTGCATGCAGAGCGCGGCAAATGCCTTTTTGGGGGATTGCATGCTCCAGCCCATTTTAATGTGCCTTTTCATTCTCAGCACAGCATCACTAAGCCCTGCAGCGGGGGCTCGGAGCAACCATTTTGATTATGAGACTGATTGAATTAATGCTGCTGAAGTTGACACTTAGTGGTTTATGGTTGTCAGAGTCGTTCAAACACGCGAGGCAGAACTGTGTAAAGACAGCCTCCTCCTGCTTTTTTTCGGAGGGATATCCTTGCGGGAAGATGGTGATGAACTCATATTTTGCTGATCCGGAGCAAAGTGTAATCTGTTGGGAACTAGTTATGTGCAACAAGCAGATGGGGATTAATAAGGTAATAGACAAACCAGAGAGACCTTTTTTAGATTCGTCCCCTCTAGTCAGTGCTCATGTAGTTCTCTTTTGTTATGTGTAGCATTTAAAATACAATGAGCCTCCACGGTTTTGTCGCTCTAATCACTGAGCAAGCGTTCTAACTGGGACCCCAGCTGTGGAAGTAAAAATAACCACAGACCCACACTGTCTAAACATACAGTGACAAACAATACCAAAAAAAATCAATGCGTGTCTCTTCAGTTTTCTGTTAGCTGGTTAGATAGTCGTTTTCCTCTGTCGCTGATTCCCAATGGAACTAATAAATACCTAGTTGTTTTTCTTTTTTTTTGCTACATGGATTGTTTCGAGTACTCGTTGTAGCTCCTTAACTGCAGTTTTATGCCAAATAATGTAGTACTTGCCAAGTTTTTTAAAGCATCAGTCACATCTGCATTACAGTTTGTTTGTTTCAAGCAATACATTCCTGCATTTTATCCACATTCATTTGACTCCAAGTTTCTTTTGTTGGCTACTTAATTTTTTAATGGCCTGTGTTCTCGAAAAATATTTTTTAGTTTATAAAGGTGATGGTTTATAAAACTGATTGCTGTTTTTTTGGCATTGCAATCAAATGTGGTTCAAGTAGTTAACACCAAAATTATATGTTTATTTCTCCTTTTTAACAATTTTGCTCCTTTCAGTTCAGTAGTTTTTGAGCAGTTCAGTAGTTTCTGAGCAGTTTCACAATATTTAGCCTTGGACATAAAGTCCAAGCAATCTCTCATCTTCTGCTGAATTGCCACACTGAGACAGAAGGTTTCTGTAGTTGAGAGACTGTAAATGGTCCGTGTGCGTTTCTATGCATTTCCAGCACTTACTCCCTCCTACAGCTGAGAAGGCCATCTGGGCTTCAACATATTAAAGTTTGCACTGTAAATGAAAAACAGTGAGGAAAACAGTGAGGAATACCACAAAGGCGCTTCTCTGTTTGACTTGCACCTTCCTCCCATTCGATGATGGAATGTGAATTTCTAATTTGTCCCCAGCATGCTCGCTGTGAAACCACAGCCAAGTGGAATTTGTAATGCATTAACTGAAGGCAATATTGCAGTCACAAAACATTAGCTCCGGCACTCTGATTGCAAATGTATTTCGTTCGTAAGGTTATTAGGCCTATTATTAAAAGTTATTGGATTCATTGTAGTTCCGGTTGCTTGTGCATTGAGAACATTTCTGTTCGAACAGTCAAGATATAGAAAGTAATGACTTACTAACAAAAATGCAGCCTCATATTGAAATAGTGACATTCATCATAAATTTACTGTATATTTCACTTCATTCAGTTTCAAATCGCCATCCATCAAGTGGTAACAGTGCAATAACAGATGTGAATTTATGTACTAAAAGTGATTGATTCTCTGAGCTTTTCACCAGCAAAAGGAGAGAGGCGGACATAAACAGGCTTATCCTTTTTTTCTACTTTTTTTCCCCATTTATTAAATCATTTTTTACAGGGATATATATAAACTGGTGTACTGAATAACCCCCAAATGAAGTGTCAGACAAAAACATCAAAGAGGGAGTAGTGGGCACAACGTTCCAACAATCGCCTCCGATTTTATATTTGTAAGTGTCAAAGACTTGAAGGAGGAGGAGCTCGGGTCAGACCAGATTTATAGTGTGTAGAAAAGTCGTCCCTCAAACAAAGAAATAGACTGTCCCGATGTTGTTTGTGTTCCTGCAACCTGACTGTTTTTTATGTCGGCAAACTGGCATATGTTATCTCACATCGTAGTTAACACGTTCGCAGATGATTGACTGGCATCGTGGGCAGATCCGAGAATATCCATAGTAAAACACAAGCTGTTTGAAGTTCTCATAAAAAGAAATGATTAAAAACTCTGATTGGAAAAATGCGCCCTTGAACGTGACTATAATTTACGTGCTCAATTTGTGTGCATCTTTTTTCCAATGCAGTTAAATTGTTCATTGACATGTTTTGATTATGTTTAATGATTGAAATAGCTCAAAGGCAATTTCATCTGTATTGGCTTTATTGTTTTTCCCCCAACTCCTCCAAAAGTGTGGTTGCGATGTTTCAGCCTGACGGCTTTTAAGTGATGCTAAAGTCCTAAAATCACAATACAACAATGACAAACGTGATTCACATGTTGTTATTCCAGCAAAACCCCAGCTCCCCCTTGGAGTAGGACGCGAAACAGTGTAGGCGAATCACGATGAATTTTATTGGTCTTCAAACCAATTGCATCATCTCAAACACACTCACATCACAGCTGCATTTTAAACAAAGAGTATGCTAATGCACATCCAGGTCAAGAAGCAAACAAATGGACAAAAGTAAAATAAAAATAGAAAACAGTGACAATGACAATAGTATTTTCACTGACTAAAATGGACAAACAAAGCACAACATAGATGTGACTTTGGCAGAAAAAAAATGTAAAATTGGGAGTCGAGTTACTTTATTCAGAATTACTATCAAAACCACAAGTGAGTATAACTCCAAAAATCACCACAAACTCTTGAAACCATGCACTGAGCTTTCCTCGTGCTCACGTGTTTGCAACTGAGCCATGGACTCTGTAAGGAGTGTGCAACCTGATGCAGCCTGCTTTCCTTCTCATCACTGTCTAAGTAAAAGAAACGTGGCCGTTTGTGACGCACGAAAGCCCTGAGAGATGCATCTTCTTGCGCGGGCCTTCAATGCTGTGAGAGCAACTTGCGCAAACCATTGAGCACGCCATCAAATCTGTATGGAGTTGCAAGCAGCAGTTCTAAACCAAACCAGCCACCCAGCCGCATGGACACAACTGACCCCCCCCCCACGCACACACACCGTGGTGCTGCACTGTTCAATTGCAAGGATACATAGGTGTGCTATAAACTTATATAGACTTGTAGTGCTGTGCTGCTTGGTTGGCAGAACGAGATGCCGGTGTCGCTGCTGGCCATCACAGCTCTTTGTCAGCACCGTCTCCCCATTAAAGGTCGTCTTCCTGCTCTTCCTCCTCGTGCTGTCAAGTGCAGTGGCTGTCACAAGTTAGACATTAAACGCACCGTCAGTTTAACTGTGGTACCGCAGACTCTCTGGTCTGTGCAATGCAAATATGCCAATGTGCTCCGCCATAGGCTGTCTAATCTCCTTGCAATCTGTTGCACTCTCAAGCTGTCTGCTTGTCTCTGAAAAATGGGCTGTTGAATTACGTGAATGTCTTTTTTACCTTTGTTCTCAAACGTATAATAACAGTTGTGTTTTGATGTCAGAGATTTAAATGCAGAGACATATGTTTTAACAAGCTTTTCTTGTGTGTGTGTGTTTTTTTTCTCCCCTTTTTTGGCCATTCTCTTCGGTTCTGCTCTCCTGCCCTGCATTTATTATGACAGGTAAGTCCCTCTCTTGTATTTATGGTGACGCCTGTGGGGCTGGCTGAGCTCGTGCACATTGAGTGTCAGTGTGGGAATGTTTACCAAAATTGCATCTTAAGTATTTGATGCACCAGAGATGCATTTTAGCACAATTGTTTCGTAAACCGTGAACGCGAACCCTCTTTTTCTCAGTTGACACACTCGGAGAAGGGGGCAATTCCATTTGTGCAGCCAATATCATTGGCTACTGGAGAGATGCCAATCTGCTCTCATGGATAGGAAAGAGAGGGAGCAAGGAGAGTGGGTAGAACAGCATTTATTCATCCTGACACCGATCAGATAAATGGGAAATGATAAATGCTGTCTATTTTTACTTCCCTTAACCTGTGTTAACTTTCTATTCAAAAAGAAGCCCTCGTGGTCTCACCGCACCTACAAAACACGCATTCAGACTGTTGTTTGGAAATTCAGTTTTATTTCAGGACAATTACTCAACTAAGTTGTCTCGATCACTTGATAAGCCTAAATGAAGGAAGGGTTCTTCCTATTGACTGGTGAAAATGTCTGTGATCCTCATCTTTCGAGGCAAGATCAGCTTTGTTCAAGAATCATTTCCCAGTTTGCAATTTGTATTTGTTAAGTTTTTCTTGATTATGCTCTCAGGACAAGATCTGCTGCCCATTTTTAGTACAATCAATCTAATCATTCTGGGCTTTTTTTGGACTTACTAGTTCAAAGTTATTGAAGAGACCAGGGAACTCCCCCAGGTGGCAGTTTACCTGAGAATATAAAGATCAGCCAACTCCTGGGGCTCTGTGGGGTTGTTCATTGGAGTTGAGTTCATGGCATTTATTTCATATGTACATTTCTTTAAAAAATAGCTCCTAATCTTGACAGAATTTAAACTGTCAGGTTTTAGTTCAACTCAAATAAAAATAGATAAATAAATAAATTGCACAGATTTTCCAAAAGAATTGATTTGTAAAGATTTGTTTGCCCTTGGGGAAAATAAATGCGGCATACAGAAATACTGTCCAAGAGGTACCTGAAAAATTCTTCCCAAAGAAAAATAAATAAAAAGTGTAAAATCTAGTTTAAATATTTTTTAAAAAAAATAACATATCGGTGAGATCTCTTTTTTCCGAAACAGAATTGATTTTTGCTTATTTATTATATTTAGAATATTAAAATATTATATTTTAATTGAATTCTATCTTAAGTTTATTTATTTAAAATCCAAGAAAAAGGTTAGTGCGGTTAAATACCTATTAATTTTTCTGTTACAAAATGTAATAAATCAAAGAGACACCACTGTGTTTTTTGTTGTAACCCAATAGGTTCGGTGGTACTTGGCTGATTATAAAACTCCTGTTTTCAAAAATATCATTTCAGTAAGTAGTGAATTGACTGAACATCAGGGCATGCAGATTTATACGTTTGCCAGGTAAATTTTTGTTTCTGGAAAAAAATTCACAACACGCCTCAATTTGACAAGAATAGATAATGTTTAAACAAATCTGTGGAATGCAGAACCCAGTGTTATTTTAAAGGAACTTTTGGGCCTCATTATGGAGCAGCCGGTAGAAACCTGTGCAAACATCTGACATTTTGTCCTGACGCTGCTTTTGCTGTTTAAACAGTTGGTGCACTCATGCCAGCCTTCAAAGGGTTCGCCAACTGCAGTCAAGGACACAAAGATTGTAGATCCCTTTTAGCCTGGTAATGTATTTAAAACCCGCTTCAAATTATGTGAAGCAAATCATTCTACAGTAAGAAGATCACCCACAAGTGACCGAGGGGTTTTGATAGCTGCTTATTTGGCCAGATCTCACTGCCTCAACACATTCCGTCCAAAAGCAAAACTCCCACAATCCTCAGGTCGTATTGGATGTATCCACTCCTCTGTCTGAGTGCTTGTATTCACAAATAAGTGACATATAGCCCGAGAATAAGGCAATTTGAGATAATGTGGTCTGCACATACAAATCAAACCAAGTTTTACTTGCCACAGTTACAAAACCAATTTGTCCATCGAGGAACCTCGTAGCAACTGGGAGGCACAGGAGTGGAAATGTCACGGTGTGCGATTGCTGCATTGCTTCAGGGAGCGGCCGGCTCACAGTCGCTCAATCGTCTGTGAATTCCTCAGCTATATCAAAGAATACTCGTACACACACACACACACACACACACACACACACACATATATA
>JAUESE010000085.1:7602247-7618980 GCA_032274725.1 Malacoctenus triangulatus
GCGCGCGCACACACACACACACACACACACACACAGACTCACGGGCCCACGCGCGCGCACACACACACACAGAGTTATGTTGAAGTTAAGCTGCACTCTTTCTGCAGTACAAATATTTTAGTCACACCAGGACATCCCAAAAGGCATAACTCAAAAAGGAGTTTGGAGGCTGAGTGGAAAGCGCCTGTCAAGCCTCAGAGGAGAATCATGCTGGAAAGATGTCAATCATGCAAGAAACCCGTCGAGTAACTGAAGGATATCGGCACGGAAGAGTGGTCAGAAAAGTCCACACGCTCGCGTCAGAGTTTGGTAATGAATGATGTATCATTAATATACAGCAAGTAATTTCTGCTAAAGCAGCAAACCATTGCTGACGCTTTTTTTTTTTTTCGCTAGTTTTTTTTTAGGTTTATCACCTTCAGTTGGAGATAATCAAACAGACAACACTTTCCAATGTTTGCAAGCTCCTTCCAAATGGTCAGTTTAGACTTTCCGGAGAGTGTGTTTATCTCCCCCATGGCTGTAGTTTTACGTAGTTAGGTACACTTTTGTGCCCATGTTCATTATTTTAAGTACACTTTACTTACAGTTTCCTTCACGTTCCTCCATTATCCTTTTTTTCCTGGCTATGCAGCTCCGCAATGCAAGAGATGTTTTGTGTTGTTTTGCTTTTCACTAGAAGCTGTATGTTTGTTTTGTGTAAATGTGCTCACAACAAATGCCATGACTTTTAAGTGTCGACAGTAAATGCTGTTTCATCATTTAGAGAAATTGCTGTTTGTGCACAAAATAGGATCATTACACACATCGCACTCGGTAGCAGAAATTATAAGCCTGCATGGTATTGATTGTTTCCTCCTTTTAAATGCCACAGTATGCGTGAGGCACGTGTCACCGCGCACCTTCTTTAACCTGTTCATCTGTCGAATTATTGACTTCTGAAGTGAAAAAAACACACATCAAAACACATGTGACGGACACAACACAGCTCGTGTGTAGAACAATTCCAGTCTATATTGTGGCGGATTTGCTTTTATATCTCGCCAGTTGCCCCGCTTTCTCTCTTTGAAGGTATGAATAACGATAGATGAGTCGGAAATCCTGTGTGCAGTCCTGGATAAAGCTTTATAATTCAGCCACCGTAATACTCTGAATATTAGGCACTGACCCACATCTGCTCTTATACAGGTTACATGGAGCCCCAGATGCAGGCCCAGCTGTTGCCATGTATTATCTCACTCACTGACCCTGATGTTTTATGGTAAATGCGAAACAAAACATTAGCATAGGCTAATCCCATAGCATGTAAGTTAACCCAAAATGGGGGAGAGAAAGAAAAGCTATGGTAATAATAGCAATAATGCTCTATTCCACTTCTACCCTCTGGGTCAGTATAATGAATATTTTGCTGCCAACCGTGCCCCCGTTCTCCAACCAGTTTCACCTTCAGCCGCAACCACTGCTCCTCCTTCACTACCGCATGTACTGTAGGTAAGAATAATGACTCTTCAGTCATTATTATTAATTCATCGCTGCCTCTGTATGGTGCATGTAAATGAGGCAGTGGGCAGAGAAAGCTATAGGCTACCTGGAGAAGAAGCTGGGGTAATGGATGTAATTACCGTGCCCTTTTGGCCCTGCGTCTGTTTAAGCAAAGCTACTATTTCGACAGTTTGTTACAGATTTATTAAAGAACCTTGGAAAGTGTAGTTATGTGTACATCCAAGTACAACCTATGAAAAATTCCCCGTCGCTATACTAGTGGGACTCCCTTTTCTCTGTCCTCTTTCAATTAATCCCAAGCTCACGCATGCAATAAAACAAGAGGATTTTGTCAGAGGATATCAGTGAATTTAGAGCAGTGATATCACACTTGTGCCAACAACAGCGTCGGGATTTGGAAGGAGGAAGAGCAGAGGCTTTGTGACCGGGGAGAAAAAGAGAGAGGATGGTGTGTCAGAGGTTTTGGGGATTTTTATTTTTTGAAAGTAATGTTGATTGTGATTAGAATATTGATCCTGGTAACCCACCTGTTATAGGAGAAGCAAGTGTAAAAGCCACCCACACATTGTCATTAGTCATCAGCAGCTCCTTGCAGCCCACTGCAGTACATGCTGCCACCCGTGATTTAGCTCTCCATCCAGTTATGAGGGGGTGTTAAGTGTTTATTATGCGGCACAGTCCCAGTCCCAATGAGATGGCAGAATGTTGCCCGATCAATACCCCTCACAGGAAGCCAGGTTAATTTATTTTTTAAGGATCTGTTTGCCTCTCTAAGACCCCCCCCCCCCCCATCCTCTACTGTTCCACTCCTTCCTCCATTCCCCTCCCTGCAGATTTGTGATGCAAGCTATTTCCTAAAGATCTGCAGAGTGATGTTTTGTCACTGACACACACACCACTGCACAGGCTCTACATGGGGGCACTGTGAGATGAACAAGCATGCATCCTTTTGCCTGCTGCATCCTGACTTGTTTTGTTTTCTCCGTCTTCTTGCACAAAGCCAAGTTTTCCTGCTTTATTTTTCGAAGGTTAGCCCAACTGATTGACAGAAGATAGATTGAAATGACTGATTGAAATTTTGTTTACCAATAACTCAGTGAGGAACCCATTCAGTTTGAGTCTGCATCTTTTTATTGTAAGTGATTGACCTTTACTTCTTTCTCTCACCCTATGTGCACATTGCCCCACTTTCTGCACACACCGTGACCTTTCTTCCTTGTGTCAGCAATTCTACCTTTATCGCCATCATTCTCATCGCAACATTGCTCTGGGCCCTTCATGCCTAACCCTTATTTATACCTATACATGTATAGAGGGATAGATTGCGCTTGCACACACTACATGCTCATATTTGCACACATAAGCTACAAGACAGAAGTTACGGACCTATTAGCAAGTGCACTGCATGCACCGCCCCTGTATTTCCTCTGGCTGGCAAGCAGCTGCAGCTCTGCTGTGTTACGCTCCTGTGCCTGACTGCTCCCCTGCAAACGCACAATTACACACTTTTTTTATTTGCCACTGAACACTGATCGCATTTTTGAAGGACGGTCACCAAACCACTGTGTCACCCGTATATATTTCCCAATCTGTCATGGATTCCCATATAATATGACATATCAGATTAAGCTACGAGTTTGAGTTTGAGAAGGTGAGAAAGAGATTAATATGTTTGTTATATATGATCATTTTGGTTACTACTCATCAGTATTGATTTTCACTGAACATTATCAATCAAGGCATTTGCAATGGATGCTGTCTGAGAAACACATATCTCCCCTCAGGGAATCATCACCCAAGGCTTAGGTCAAGCAGAGATTTGATCTGTTGTCAGTTAGATGAATTGTTTTTTTTTTGTTGATGTTTTTTTTTTCCTCCCTACATTTACTGTGTCTCACGGAGAGCAGCAGGGAGAGAAAGAATGAAGGTGAAGGTGAGCCGGGACAGAGCGAAGTCTAAAGTAGTTTAACGACAGCCCTCAGGACTCGAAGCTTTTAAAATATTCAAAGCCATTCTCCATCACCTTTTGCCCTGGTTGCTTGTTTAAGAAAAGACTGAAATGAAATCAATAGTGGTGCCAGTGCTCGCCGCCATGTGCGGCGTCATCCAATATTTATACAAATGAAGCTTCACAACCTCAAATGTACCCCGCAGTGGCATGTTTAAGGAGCTGTGAAGGACCTGAAGGGGAGAGAAATTTCCAGGGATGAAGCATAGATGAAGGGGATAAGATAAATCTCTGCCCGTCGCGATGCCCTGACTTATATACAGCAGTCATTTGCATTTGCATCATACGGCAGGTTATGATTAACGGCTATGTTGAGTCTTAAAGTGGGACACCTTTGCCACCATAAACAAGAAATGACTCATAAATCCCACATGGCAACTTTATGCCATTATCACTCCCTAAAACATGCCTCCCAACAAATAACTGCAGTATTAGTGCATTTGTGACATTACGTGCAGGCTGACTTGTTCCCAACCATTACCCCTCTTGGGGCTTTTCTGTTTCACACTTTGAATAAATTTGATCTTGTAGAATACAACCAGGGACCTTATATATGTTTGCATAATGGTAGCTGTCATAAGGATGCATTGTTGGTATGCGAATCCACAGAGGAGTAAAAGTTGCCTTTTTCATGTCGTTCATGGAAATTATAATGTCAGATACTGTTTTGTTCAGGTCAGTGCTGTTTTAAAAGTGCGGGCTGATGGGATGCTTTTAAACACCTCAAAGATGCAAATAATTTGGAAAAACTTTGCTTTCTTTAATTCTCAACACAAAAGATCTTGTCTTTTGGTTTCGTCAAGCTTATTTGCCAGAGGCCTCAGGTGGGATAATGTCTCACTGGAGCCTGGAGAGACCCCAGAGGGTTAATTAACTGTACTCAAACCAGAAGTTTGGGATGGAAACAATGTAGGAATTTTCATTGACAGTGATTGACATGTGGTATATCTCATGCAACTCTAACTTGTGGTGAATTTTTTGGGTCTTTTTACTGTAAGTGATGAGTGAACCTTGAAGTTAGTTTCTAATTTAGTGCAAAACACAGAATTCCCAATATACCCCTTACATTAATAAGGATGATTAGTGTGTAATGGGATTTTACCTGAGAGAAATCCTATGAGCTGTGGGAAGAAAAGAAGTAATTTAATATGGATATCCTGAGGCTCACAACATAAGTCCCTCCAGCGTGTGGTGATCTTGTGATTAACAGAATTAACACATATTTAAATAAATTATAACGGGAATATATCCACAAAATAGCTGTCGAGATATGTCTCTGCTTTCCCACAATTTTTTTTATGTCGGAACCAGTGAGTAGTGGTGCAGTTCTAGTAAAATTAATCCTCAGCCTCTGCATTTTTTCACATAGAATTGCCTTGGGGAGCTGAAATCCTCTGCACTCCTTCTCAGGCTGTGCTTCCTCCCAGCTTCTGATTCACCCCAGCAAAGTCCACCATATCAAAACACACCCAAGCAATCTTTAGGGAGACCTGACCCAACTGGGTTTTACACAGTTCTCAAACACCAGCTGTACTGACAATGTTGTGGCAAAATAAATATTTGGAAAATGCCCTCTTATTGGTACTAATTGTGGAATGATTGTCAGTGAGTTCTTACAACATTTTTTTATTCCTGCTGACTTACAAGTTGTAAACATTATCTTAATTTATAGCAAAATAACACAAAAAAGATGTAAAGTGATGCATTGGTCTTTTGTTCAGAAAAGCTGCTGCAAAATTCAGTATATCGATGTTGTCCCTGCTGTGAACGTTTGCAGAACATGGTGCACAAAAGGTAAAATGCAGCCACAGTATGAGAATATGCACACTAGAGAGCAGTCTGTTCCCTCTTTCTGCAGTCGTGGTGATCCTCCTTCTCCCTCTCACACAACATACTGTTCATGTCAAAGGAGCCAGGAAACACATCTGTCAGTGCACCAATTTACACAATGAACACCAAAGAAGGATATATACACACCTCTAAATGGCCTTGTATTCAACAAACAGGTTACATCACACAAAAAACACAGTGACTAATAATGAATGTGAAAATTTTCCTTGAATTTGTCCTGTGACTACCATACTGAATGGTCTTTTGGGTTTACGAATGCATATTTTGGAGTATTTTTGCCTTTAGTGTGCTTGATTCATCAGAGGGAGCCGATGCTCCCTTGACAGCCAAAGAGAGAGAAGCAATGAGAGGCATAGCTTTAAATCTTTGACACTCTGCTTTCTTTACTTGGATGGTACACAATTAGTGGTATAACAAAAATAGAAAAAAAGCTAACTTAAAAAAAAATAGATCATTTGAATCTATTCACAAATAGGCAATGAGAACGGGGGCAAAATAAAGTACATTGATAGCACGCCAACACAATGAATGAGAAAGAACAAATGTGATTAAAACAGAAGAGATATCAGATTCAGACCATGGATTTTACATTGGAGATGAGATGCAGATATCTCCCTGCCCCTTCTTTTTTTGTCTTTTTTTCGTTTTCCATCTCGTTTTTTTTTTTGGTTCGATACACTGCAGAGTCATGGCTCTCCAGTCCACGAGCGCAAAGACTGCGTCTATTGTCATTCATCCTCTCTGACAGGCTTCTCATGTACAAATGAGTTTACTGTGAATAGCAATTCATTTATTTAAACATTTTTTGTAGTTTACAAAAGAAATAGATTATCTTCTTTTCATTTTTTGTCCACATTTGCACTTTATCTTTTAACATATTTTACATAGACTTTTCTTTTTACATTTTTAATTAAACTTAAACATCTTTTCTTTTTTTTTATATTTTAAATGCTTGTCAAATATTGTGTGTACCATAATACAAATGGTTGTTGTTTTTTTTTCCTTTTTTTCTTCTTTTGTGTGTCCCCAGTTTCTTTTTAAACAACGGTTAAATGTCCTGAAGTAGAAAGACACATTAAAGCTCAAATATCCATCCATGAGAGAAAAGCCTCATTGCGCACAATGTACTCCTCAGTGTTTCTGTCGAACATCAACAGGTCCCAGTGTCAGGTGCCCATTAAGCCCAGTGACTTCAGACAAGCAGTAGATAGCAGTAGCAGTAAATCCACCACAGAATAGTCAGCCACATAAAGCAAACTCCTCCCACATCACAGTGAGTAAAAAGTGTCCAAAAGATCCTGTTATTTCCGCAGTTCCCACTTTGTTCCCCACCCCGCTGTATCCAGAAAGGGATTCGACGTATATCCAGATAATCACAAGAAAGACTTACTCAAAAAGCAGGGTCACACCTCACATTCCCGAGAAGGTTGTTGTTGGCAAGTGCAGGAGCCATATTCATTGATAATTACCAAAGCTCCCTCAATGTGGTTGGGTTTATAGTCAACATAGTACTCCGGCGTGGAAATTGCAGCCATCTGCTGCATACTTTGCTTCTGCTTCTGCTTGCGACGTTGACTGCTGAAGCACTGCCTCAGTTGCCTTATTCCAGCTGGAAAGCACTTCCATGCCACATAAAGCATGAGCACTATGATGAGAAAGGAAAAGATGAGTGCCATGGTGCCAGTCACCACCTTGTGGATCTGCATGGTGCTTTCCACGTCACCATGGCCCACTGTGACAGTGAAGGAACTGGTGACCACTTCACTACCTTCACCCTCGTAAGGATTGGGAGTGAATGGGCCCAGGAACACAGATCCGCCCTGGGCCAGGTCCCTTGTCGAGGCATACAGGCCGGCTGTGGTTACCTCTATTGGGGGATCCTCACAAAGCTGAAAAGCATAGACGGCATCCAACACGTCCTCACCCTGCGCGGTGTCAGGGCTTGAACACAGCAGGGAATTGTCACGCTGGCCTCGGAAGGCACTCAGCCAAGAGGCCAAGGCACACACGTTTCGACTGCACTCCCAATCGTTCCCTGCCAGAGTGATGCTGTCCAGGGATGACCACGAATCCAGGATGCGCTGGTCCACAGAGGTCAGGCGGTTGGAGTCCAACATCAGCACCTTGAGGTTGGGCGCGCTCTCGAAAACATGCGGCTCGATGAACTCGATTTCGTTTGCTGACAGATCGATCTTCTCTAAAAAATGCCATGTCCAGTCCAATGTGTTGACAACAATAGTGGCTCGATTGTTGTGCATGTAGAGTGTACGTAAAGAAGTGAGGCGAGGAAAGTGGGCCAGATTGACTTTAACCAGCTCATTGTGCTCAAGATGCAACTCAGTCAACTTGAAGAGGCCAGCAAAGGAGTTTCGTGCCAGGCTCTGCAGTTGGTTGTATCCCAAGTCCAGAAACTGCATGCTCCTGCAGTCTTGAAAAATCCTCACTGGCACAAATTTGAGAGCATTGTAGCGCAAATGCAAATTGGTGAGCTTTCTAAGGCCATGAAACAGGTCGGGCTCTAGTGCCTGGAGCCTGTTGTAGGAGAGGTCCAGGATCCGCAGGTTTGGGAGGGGCCTAAAGGTGCCATTTGGCAGACTCTCGATCCGGTTGCTGCTCAGGTCTAACTCCTTGACCCGTCTTAGCCTGTCGAACGCCCCCTCCTCGACAATGTCAATGTTGTTGTGATCTAGGTAGAGCCAGGTGAGCTGTGACAGACCTGCCAGTTGGCCTTCACGCAGCTCGGTCAGGTTGTTCTCTCTCATAGACAGGCCCATGGCGCTGCTCAGATTGCGGGGAATGTCTGTGAGGTTGAGCCCCTCGCAGTACAGCAGCTTGCTGTCGCAGCGGCACAGCCTTGGACAAACCCCCTCTACCAACGGAACAGTTCTGAGAAAAATGCCCAATGAACACAGTATCAACCCAGGGGGCTTCTTCAGTGGCCACTTTAGGTACAGTCCAATTAGAAGGAAATCCATTAGCATAAATATCCAGGGATGTCGGGGAGAAAATGTCCATTGAACCACTCTGGATATTGTTTCAGCACCTATCAGATCATATTTATCTCGTCATATTTGATTAATGAATGATGGGTTTGTATCTTAGCTGTAGATAGGGATATATTTATTTTGCTAGTCCATCAAGGGAATCCTTGTCGAAAAAAGGCGAACAATAAAGACCAAGTCTCTTTTCCTATGCCGGATATCAAGCAGTGGGTGGAGAGGAGATGGTATGAAAAATAAAACAGTCGCTGATCGATCTTAGTCGAAAAGAGTCCTACTCACCCCTATCCAAAAGCTGACAATCTCCATTCAGCATCTCGCTTTGTGCCCCAACACTAATTATGTGCGAATCTAAAAAAGACCCCACTGTGGTACAAATTCTCCCCCCCCCTCCCTCCTCTCTTTTCAGTGGACACCAGATCCTTGGCAGGCTTACAATGTCTTAGTTCTCTTCAAGTGAAAGAGCCAGAAAGAGAAGGAATCCAAGTAGCTTTCAGCGAGATGGTAGGAAGTGCAAGTTCCCCTGTCTGCATGCATGAGCTCTGTCTCTTTTGCTCCTCCGCAGTCCTCTGCTGCAATGATCAGAGGGAAGAAGAGACAACCAGTGAAAGGGAAAAAAAAAAAAAAAAGACTCAGGAAGAATCTTTTCAAATATCTGCCACGCTCTTTTCTCCCCCCCACCCCTGCTTAAGTTTCGGCAGATCTGTCAAAACATATTATCGTCCATCTCATGAAGAAATCTCTGATTTGTTCGGTTGAAATCCTTTCACGCGGTTAATCATGCTTTCAGTGACGGACGCAAGTCGAGGGAAAAAAAAAAAGAAAAAAAGACAGGATTTAAAGAGGTGAACCCTGTTCACTGTTTTCTTGTATAACAGTATTCCATGTCATCACAGTGGCTCACGTCGGTGAAGAAGCCGCTCGCATCCCCTGTGGCTCGCAGGTTTCGTTCACTCCCTCGCTCTCCGGGTGTTTTCTCAGCCAGCTGGAAGAGGCTGCTGAAGGCTGGTGCTGGTAGGCAGGCAGGGGCGGTAAATGTGGGAAGCAAAGGAGCGCGCAATCCCTTGCAGCAGACCAGTACACTGACAGCGCATGCAGAAGCACCTTCTGTTCACTGAGTGTCGTAAGCCACTCACAATTCAGAGTGCTCGCTCTCTTTCCCTGACTCCCTCGCTCTCTTTCCCTTGATCGCTCACTCACTTGTTCATGCTGCTCCCCTCCTCCTTCTCTCTCTAGCATCCTCCCTCCTTGCCTTTCTCTTGCTGTGTTTTTCTCTGTGCCTCAGACATTTACATATCCAGAATGGGCTGGGCTTAAACCAGGAGCTTTAATGAACACCCCCACCCCTCTCGCTCTCTCTCTCTCCCATCTTTCCTGCTCCCTCCCTCTCTCTCTCTCTCTCTCTCTCTCTCTCTCTCTCTCTCGCTCGCTCGCTCCCCACCACACACTCTCACTCTCTGTCTCTGTGTCGCTCCCTCCCGCCCTCCCTCTCTCGCGTGCTGGCTGTAATGAATTGGGCCTATTTTGACGTCGCTATAAGAAAACAGTTTTCTGATTTCAGAGTCGTGATGCAATGTAGGAAAAGACGTCCTACATTACAGCCATTTGCACAGATAGCAATCAAATGGGCTTACGTACGACAACACTAAAATATAATCGCCAACATGTGAAATAATGTCATCAAGTTTACCTTTTAATTCACTACCATATAGACACAACATGACAAAAAGCCGGCACTTTAAGTGATGGTATGATTTGGATATGCTCTTTAGATGCCTCCTTCAGATTAACTTTATATACATGACGTTACATCATGAATCAATGTCACACTGTTGGAATTCATTGTTTAGCCTTGCCAACAATAAAGGCTGGAGTATAATGAGTCAAGACGAGAGGATGACGTTCTTTGCGGCATCAAACTGTCCTGTAACCAGGCATCCTGTGTCATTGTCAATTATGGCTCCTCTATCTCCTCTGAATACAAATGTAATTGATTGCCACATAATATTAGCATGAAGCTATAACATGAATATTCTTTTCCCTGAAGGTTCACAAACGTCTTGGTTTACACTGCTCTGGGATCACTTCTTGCGCTGTCATTGCACTTCTATTGTTTTCTGAGAAAATTAGCTGTGGTCATATGTTACATTTCTCATATCAGACAAATTTCCGTGGTCTGACCTTTTTTCCCCTCTCTGTCTCTGGGTTAATATATTTACATACAGGGCTTTCCTCTTCTTTTTTTGGGCTGACTTGAAGCGAACTGACTTCAAAAAAGCGTCAAAAAAAGTGCTTTTGATGATATCTTCTCCCAAAGCAGACTAGCATCATCATATGGTTGCCAGATATGGCAACCAAACGAAGTAAAAAAAGAATATTTTAACCAGGAACTTGTTCATTTTGCCTCAGAAACCGGTATTCAGGTTTGAATTGACTGTCAGCGTATCTTATGGCATGAAAATATTGCATTCACTGCAACGTGTGATCGCACTCATCTGCAAGTTAATATGAACAACAGATAAAGGCCTATGTCATGCCTCTTTAGCGACAATACTGTCAGTGGTGGAATCTGTGCGATGTATAAGAATCAATGTGGAAGTGAATTTGAATTTCCGCAAATAGAGCCAGCTCTGTGAAAAAATAATGTGCTGGAAGCGTTACTGTTGGTTCTATGGAAGAATAAAGGCAAGTCCAAGTGTAAACCAGCTCAGACAGAAATACTTCTGTTGGTTTCTCTTTGGTGTTTTAACCCTCAACAGCTGATGGGTGCTACCATTGAGGAACACACAAATAAATATTATTTAGGTTTCACGACAACACAGGCTTGCACGCTTGATCTGATGAAGTACAATGGCAGGGTGACTCATAGAAATTTACTGGATTCTTATTGGTTGGTGAGGAACCAGGTGAAATGGGTGTGGATGTCATGTGGCTAAAGTCAAAAGGAGATACTGAGGACATCTAGTGGGTGTTTGTAGCACAACAAGATGAAAGGAAAACACAGGAACCACAAAATATGACGGTTAAATTGTTTTAACTTGCCGCATGACCTGGTAAGATTTCATTATGCAGATTAACAACAAAAACTTGCTGGTCATTAATTAACGCACGTATTTATGTAGTTATTCATTTACTACCCTTTAACTCCTTTGTTGTGTATAAGCTGCCTATGTTTATAGAGAGCAAGCCGCTGTTCAGACTTTCAGAAAATAGGTCGTATGGATTATGTGTTCTCACTTTTGCTGTTTATAAATCAATTCTGTTTAATTAGTTCAAGGTCTCGAGGTACAGACAAAATCAGGTTTTGGTTTAGTTTCGGGCTGCTGCCCCGAAGGGAAATCAAACCGTTTTCCCTCAAGAAACTGTAGGTAATAGGTGACTGTGTGACTTGGCTGTTGTCAATATGAAGCTGATTTCACTGTGGATCTTTGCTCTCCCCTGTGGAAGCGTAGTAAGTTTGAATTATGTGCTCGTAGCTTATCAGTTTCTAGCTTGAAAATCAGTTGGAAGTGTAGCTCTACTTGATTACAATAATTATACCAAGGAGCCACATTTACCAAACCACGCTGCACGTTCCCACCGTCCAATCCAGTTTGCCACAGCTTAACTCTACGTACACCATCTGCCATCGGAGGCTTCACAATGCTCACTAATAGCCAGTGTTTGGTTTCGTTTGGCTGCTTGGGGTGCCAGTTAGCAATCATGACAAAAGACTGGTAAAATCTGTCGGCCTCTGTCGATAACTGTGTGATGACAATGGTTGATATGGAGCTTTACTGGCCAAATACAGCTTGTTGCAGGATTTCTGGATCAAATTGACACTGTGACTGCTGCTACAAGCCACGTTTACAAGCCAATTACCCAGCAAGCACAATCAAATGATGCTCAATGCAATGGCTTGCTCAACATGTTGTGAATGCTTTTCTAAACAGATAAAAAATTTAAATGTATTATGCCAAAGCAGACAAAAAAGATCATCATTTTTTGTGACATGAATGCAGAATGGATCATTTCTAAAAGCCATTGTGACAATGAATATCCATGTTTTCATAATTTATTGTTCTGGACAAAGTTAGGGTGATTGATTTATATTTTATTTGAAGGGCTACCAAATGTTACAATTAGTCAGGCTAAGGAAAAGAGATTCACATGTTTTTTTTCGCTCACCTTTCCTCCCTTTCTTCTTTGATTTTGTCATGGGCAGACTAAGATCTGCTTGCTTGAAAGCAAACCAAGTCTGGAAGTCAGAAAAGAATAAAGTGGCAAATTGTTTGGACTCGTCCAATCTCAAGCTCTCATTGCGCTTTCGGCCGAATTCCCATCAAAATGTATTTTGTCAGGGATTCATGTCTCACCTCTCATCATTAAAATGTCCTGCAAAGTTTCAACGGCGACAAAGATTTATTGAGTAGCAAAAAAACAAAAAAAGAAGACGAAAAATTGCCCTTCACATGATCTGAACATCTTGAGGTTGGAATCGTCTCAGCCTCACCTTTGCTATATTCCCTCTCAGCTGTAATGGATGACTACACCATCAGCTAATGACATGGTGCACTATAATGACTTGACACAGCGAACAGGAGATGAGAGTATCCAGACCATCAGTTTAAGACTTTTAAGAGCTTTGGCTCACTGCTTTGGTGTTAAGGTCAGCACAAGTGTGATGGGAAGAGAGAGAGAGAGAGAGACAGAGACAGAGAGAGAGACAGAGAGAGAGACAGAGAGAGAGAGCTAGTGTGTGTGCATAATAATTACAATATCGTCTATGTTGTGTGTGTGCATGCTTGTGTGCATTGCTGCGCATCTAATATGTCTAATATTGCACGTGCGTGCGTGCGTGCGTGCGTGTGTGTGTGTGTGTGTATGTGTGTTATTCATGGAAGTCTTCCTCTACTTGGGGCCTAAATCTGTCAAGAGTTTAGGTTTAATGATGGGTTAATTTCAGACTAGGATACTTTATAATGGTCATGTGTGAGTTTCGAGCAGGACTGCAACAATTTAATGTTGGTCAGTGCATCGTCCCGAGAATGTATCAAAACACAACGGATGTATGTGGTTTTGCAGGGACTTGTCGCACAAATGCACAAAAATCAAAAGTATACGGTGGAAGACTTGTCCGGTTGAAGGTTAGGCTTAATTTAGGTACTTACCAGTGTTACCATCAGAGTAAATCTACATGAAATGAATGTCGGTGAATTGAAATGATGGAAAGATGACCTCTGTATGTGTGCCAGCAAGCCCGTTCTTGTTTAACACACTTCAGGACGATTGTACATCGCTCCGTTATAATGTGAACGTTTCATTTCTTCGTCTTGCACTATTCTTATCTGCGGTTGCTAATTCTAAGCAGAATGAATTGATTTTCGGGATCAAATGAGGCACCAAATTTTCAGCATTCTGCGCCTGTGATTTTTATTTAAATTATTTATTCAATCAGGAAGTCTGACTGTGCGTGTCCAACAAAACAAGGCAAATGATAACTAATTGGCCCACTGCAGAGATAATGGTGATGGGCATCTCTGGAAGTTTTGTGGTAGGGGTCAGTGATAGCACTCACACCACTGAGCTGCTGTCGGTGGTGCGGTGATGAAACAGCATGTGATGGCTGCGTCCACCGTGGAGTACGACTCACAGCAGATGGAGGCTGTTGTTTCTTTGAAAGGGTCACAAGTGGACAAAGACTTAATGTTGAACTTCACTTTAAGTGTTGAATTAATTTCTTTGGTCTTTTAGATCGTATAATTCTTTATGTAATCAGCAACAGAAGATAAACTGACTTGCAGCGGATATGCGCTCAAAACAACTCAGATAGCCACAGGCATTTCCAATTATTACCACTGCAGACTTTTTCTCAGATGTATATCTTTTCAAAAGCTGAGAAGACGGTGACCCAGGAGTTTTTCAAAACAATATACAAAATAGATCCAACACTTTCCATCTTCGTATTATTTCAAAGAAATGAATACTAACCGTAGCCGGAGTAAACAAAACAGCAAAAGCAATACCATCAGAATGTTCAGTGGAGCATGTGACAGGGAAAACATGGCTGTCGCTATGAGTTACAACTCCTCGAGGCATGTTTCTGTGTGAAGTTTACTTCAGTAAGCACTGCCAATACACGAGAGCATCATGAGCGTGATTTGCCCATGTTTGGGGATTTAGAGGTCGCTGAAAGTTTGAGGCTGATGTATGTTGGGGGGGATTTATGGAGCAGAACGGATGTCAAGCCTGAAGAAGCTGTGGTCCACGGTGAAATGAGAGGGAGGCCGGGAAGTGATCTTGCCAATGAAAGAACCAAAGATCCACCTGAAAAGGCTCAAATAGGTTAAGAGCGAGTGTGTCGTGGATGGGAGCAAATAAATTGTGTGCACCAATAAATCCTGGGGGTGGCTTTTGGTAACAGCATGATCCTAAATCGCTTCTCGCTTTCTTTCTTCCCCAAAAGGAGAGCAATGTTGGGCACTGGGAAAATAGGGAGTTCCTGATATAACATTTTGTTACCTGTCTTTATTGGCTTTCACAACGTATTAAAAGAAATTTGGTAAATGTTACTTTTTATGTCAGGGACCAAATTTTTATAGCAAAACAGTTGTTAAATTTTAAAGGGTGGTAATACAATCTATATGTGCATTTATTGACACCTCAGCTCGTTGTAGGTTGGATAACAGGTGGAACAGGATATCTTATGATACAGTTAATAAATAAGTGTTGTTGGAAGCTGTTTTGATAGTTTAAACACAGGCTGATAAAACAAAAGACATTTGGGTGTTTTCACACCTGCTCGTCTATATAAGGCTGCACATTTAGCACTGATCAAAATGTAAATTTGATACACAGTGGTTCCCTCTGTTCATATTGAAGCCTTTTCTCTCTCAAGCCTCCCTCTTTTTTCGAAAGTCACTGTGTTTTCTGTGTTTGACTCAGTGCGAAAAAAAAAACACCCATAAATAAAGGAGTTTATAATTGAAGCATTGCCGATAAGAAAAGCTCCTCAGACTACGAGAGCCTCTTCCAGCTCCAACTTGTGGCGCATGTGAGGCAGAATGTTCACAGCCTGGCGTGGTTGCCAGAGTCACATCTGTGATTGGAGCCACATCAAGACCAGCCTTAAAAAGGTGTCGCTAATCGTGAATGAGTGTCGTAGTTAAACCTACTGACCAAACATCCTCATTTTAGTCTCCAACATGATCTCTTGCGAAATATAAATAAAACGCAAACACCCCACAGTCTAAACCAGGTGTTCAGTATCGTCAGGACAACAGCGCTGTACAGATGTCATCAACTTCTCAAAATCACTGAAGTGGCCTCGTTTGTTTCAGCGTACTGATATCTTTGCCATAGAATTGGTCCTTATGGCTTTCCCTTCAAAAAGCAGACATTGTGCTCTTTTGGGTTTGGTTGACCAACAGCTCTTTGAGCAGCACTTTGACTTCCTCCAAACAGGTAAAAATCTTCAAGCCTTTCTTCCCCATGTCAAAGCATGTTTTTGGGGAGGTTAAACCAGAACTTCAAATTAGAGTAACAGCGCTGATGAATGACTATTCCGATGTTGTCTGCCGCACATGGCTGAGTTGTTTTTCCACTTTTTTCACCACATTCTGTATCTGGCCTATTCTGAGCCAAAGAGACATTTTCTTTGCTGCTCTGTGTTATTACTTTTAGAGTGTAATGGTTCCCCAGAGCAAGGCAAAATGAGAAAAGTGATCTGCCTTTATTTGTTCACATTTTGTAGGAGGGTTTTTTTTCAGCAAAGAAATTACCTGATAAGTCTCCTTTACATCCAATAACACACAGGACTACTTAAAATCATCATGCCACAGGCTGTTCTTAATTGTTCTGTTTCACTTGTGTGTCACTGAAGTCGTTTTACTTTTCTTTTTTTTATTTTTTAATCAGGATCTTTTTTCAAGTTTGATGTATCATTGGTTACAGGGAAATTGCTCTCTTCTTACTGTCGTTGAACTAGAATGCTCTTGTAATCTTACCTGTGACCTCTGTGCTGCTGCTTTAAAAAGTTGTCCACCACTCATGTGTTGTTTAGCCAACAATACTCCCACCTCAGTTTGTCGCAATATTTTTCGTAAACAAGGCATTGTGATCAAGCCTTCAAGGTAGGACACCTTATCCAGGAGACTGGAACCTTCATGTCTGCCACTGACAACCAGGCTCCATCAAATGTTGGGTTGGAGAAAAGGTCTCCGCCTCTCGGCCCCGTCGCCACTGACATACAGCCACCTGAGAGAGCTGAAGGACCTGACTGATTTTCTAACTGATAGTGTTCAGGAAGTACAAGTGTGCCCCTGTGTGTGTGTGTGTGTGTGTGTGTGTGTGTGTGTGTGTGTGTGTGTGTGTGTGTGTGTGTGTGTGTGTGT
>JAUESE010000085.1:7641246-7652231 GCA_032274725.1 Malacoctenus triangulatus
ATATAGTTACAGTAAATTATTGCAGCACATTAGAAAATAAACGACTAAAAAACAGTGCATTATGAGCAGTGTGTCGTCAGGCTTTGTTCCACTTTGCTCTGCCTAGGATCTATGAGACTGCATTTCTCCGGAGAGATCCGAATAGAGTATGTGTGTCCTGGAGCAGAAATGGTTTGCTCCAAGGCACTGACACCATCTTTCTAACCTTCAGGCCAAAGGTGCCATCCCAAGTCAGATAGGAGGAGTAGAAATCCAATAACAGGAGCGGTATAAATCACCCCCTCTTTGCTATGGTTTCTGAGCAAAAACAGTAGCTTGTAAGTGGTAAATGGAGCGCGCAGGTGGCATAGCTGAGAGTGAGTCCTTCTCCTTGGCCAAGCTTTGCTCTGAACACAATTGGCAATGATTTTGTATGAGAGATGGGAAGGGATTGGGCCGTGGTCACCACCTTGGTGGTTCGTTGCGGCTCCGGTTAACAGGGGGAGTAGGGTGGTCTGCACTGCTCATCCAGTGACACTCCCAGCTGACAGGTGAGAAGGAGCAGCTGATGACTCCGCATGCATTAGGTAAAGCACGCGGCGGTCGGCGCTGTCCTGAAACTACCTGTAGGAGCTGGCATTGAGGAGGAGTGTGCCACGCAGGGAAATTGGCGACAAATAAAGTCCACTTTGCCAGAGAGACGTCGTTGCTTGGTAACACTGCAAACAGTTTCAGCGCCGTTTTCACAGGCTCTGTGCTAATTGAGGTATTTGTGTCGTTTTTGTTGCACGTGTGACAATTAGGGCTTTTTTGAGAGCTGGGAAGCCACATCACACTGACACCATCAGCTTTGTTTTGGCCACAACGACAAGCGCGCACTGTGAAATACGGTGCAATACTGTCAAACCAGAATACTATGGCCACCTGCCTGTTTTGTAGGTTTCCTTCCCCAGCCAAAGAGCCCCAAATCCCTGAGGAACGAGCTTTATTAGACCTCTGAACATCTGTCGCTGTATCTGCTATTTCACTGTTATTCTCTTCTTTGGACCACTTTCGATTGAAACTGGCCACTTCTGCTTGGTAACCCCTGACTTGAGTTTCAGTTTCTAGATAATCGCCTCAAACAGTCTGTGTTAAAAGTTTCATGCCTGTTCCGAGTGTGGTGACAGATCTTGAGAATAATGTACCGTGCACTGTTCTCACCTGTTTTTTGTTTTTTTTTTTTACTTTTTTCATTCGCAGACTGGCAGGAAAGAGAAAGGAGACCCCCTGAACTCGGCTATCGACAAAATGACCAAAAAGACAAGGGACCTGCGCCGACAGGTGAGTCCATGAAATCGCCGCATGTCACCTCCACTGTCACTTTACCGCGATGTCTAGATGTTTTTTTAAGGCATGACTTTACCCGAGCAAATTAAAAGTCTGGCATTGTTATCAGTTGCCTGACAAATTCAAATCCAACAGCATGTCAATCCATCTCTGTTCTCGCCGGGTCCATTTCACTCTGATGGAAGACATAAATCTTTTAAAGGCAGCTCATGAGGGTGTATGTTCATTTCAGGACTGACTAGATTTGTGCAAATCCATCTCAAACAGGAATGGATAATAGAATTTGGTGACTTTTTCCTCCTTGGCTCCACACACTGATCCAGTGAGATAGTCTGAACTAACGCTCCAATATGTGAGCCTGTTGGAATACTGGTTCGGGTGTTTCAGTTAACAACTTTTCTCAGTTTAAGAAGCATTTTTCTCTGCGGAACAGTAGTTCAGGTTTTTTTATTTTTTTAGTTGCAGAATGTAAAAAGTCCTCGTTGGTCTCACAGTTTTGTATCATGTTTGAAGATGCGTGTTTTGTTTTGTTGCATGCCCCACTCTTTTCCAGCTCCGCACTTCCAATCACAGCACTCATTGAAACCTCCCACTAATCCCGTGTTTAATCGTTCCTGTGTGTTGTTTGTTTTGGGTCATTGTCACGAACCCACGACCTGCAGATAAAACAAATATCTCTGATGTTTGGCAGCACGTTCTGCCCCCGAACGCTTCGCTAGTCTTGAGATTTCATTGTGCTTAAAAACGGGAGCAACATTGTTCTGTGCCAGGAGCAGAAAAGCAGCCTTGAAATTTTTGACATTTTTTTTTGTGTCATTTGTGAACAGAAAATCGAATCAGTTTTTATACCTATCTCGCAACAATGGAGTCTTCCTGGGTCTCCTTAAAGCACCACTCATATTCAACCCCCCATGTATCTCAACCTTGAGTGTGGCTTGTTTCTTTCCAGAGGGTCCTCCTGCCTCCTTCCATTTGTAGCATCCTTCAGTGTCAAGTGCTTTTTCTTCAAGTTTGCCTTCATTTCTACAGGCATCAAGCTTAGTGGTTTTTCCAACCGTCATCAGAGGAGCAACAAACTCCACAGAAACATTTTTTTCCTCCTTTTATGTTTTTGTGGTAATTGCAAGCATTGTGTTTTGTTTTCTTTTTACAAATGTTACCACACAAGTCCACAGACTCTCTCAAAGGAAGTCAGGTTGGGCCAGTTGGCCAGCGTATCAAACGGAGTGATACCATTGTCAGCTCTGGCACCACGTGCGAGTCCTGCTGTAAAATGAAACGAGCGTCTCCATAAAGCTGGTCAGTCTACAGATGCATGGAGTGCTCCACACTCAGCTGGTCGACGCTCCATTGACACAGTGGCCCAACAGCAGCAGATGGCATGTCACCCCACATCCTCACACACTCTGGAAACTTCACATTGGGCTTGAAGCAGCTTGTAAACACAGCCTATTTTTTGCTCTCCAAAATAAAAATAAACCGTGAGTTTCATTTGAAAAGAAAACTTGGGACCACTCAGCAACATCCCCTTTTTTTCTTAGGTAAGCTCTTGCGTTCACCAGTGGTTGTTCGATCACGAATGTGACAGTTGTAGGCCATTTCATGGGCACATCGTGGCATGATGGCGCTTGATGCTCAGACTCCAGCCTCAATCCACTCCTCCTGAAGCCTCTCCAACTTGATGACTGGGCGCTGCTACCAAGAATCTCTTTGAGTCTCCACTTTATCTTGTTGCTGATGCACCTTTCCCTTGACCTCCCACCCCGGCCTTTTTCCGCCCCAGATCTTGTGTGGGTACCCCATTTTATGATGGATGTCAGCGAGTTTCTTGTGAATTTCAAAGTCAGCCATCTGCCCTCTTTTTACAGTTATGTTTATTGAACCTGAGTGGGGAGTCTGTGGTTTTGACACTGCACAAGCAATGGACTCAGACAGGACATGAACTGTTGTGTATTTTGTGTAATTTCAACCACAGATTGTAGTTTTCAAGGAAAATCAAGAGATGCTTGTCCTGCATACTTGTCCAGGGCAGGCAGTGTGTGGAGTAACACGTGTTCACTGTCTGTCATAACTGGCATCTTTCCTTCAGTATTCATTTCAGCTGTTTGTGGCCAATAAACTGTTATTTTTTTTGCATTTTTGTATATATAATAATTGAGAATTCTACAAATCTCTGAAAAAGTATTAACATTGAAGGCCTGTAATGATATCTCTAACTGTATTTTTTTGTTCTTTTTTTGAAGCTTGAAAATAGTGATAATTCACATCTAAGTGTTTGATCTGAAAAGTAATCTTGAATATTGTTTCTCCTCCAGTAAAGACAAAGGTAATCCACCCTTCACTGTTGGAAATTTTAAGAAAAATGTTGATGTACTGAAAAAAGTGAAAAGGCCCAACTCCCACTTATGTACATGTGAACTACGAACCCTCATTTTTATTCATATAATTTGTCTGTTACTGTTTGTTGTCATGGACTTGTCTCCATTTTGTTCTATAGTCCTGAGGGGAGTTTCTTTGTTTATGTTCAGCGTTTTGTTAGGAAGGCTCCTCGACAAGCCCCCCGTTTTTTTTCCTAGCTTCTCCTGCAAATTTGACTATTACCTCATCAAAGTGTGTGTTTTCTCGGACCGGTTGATGTAACACAGCATGCTTCTGAGGTGTTTTAATCAGGTCAGGCTGAAATTGTTCTGACTTGTGTTTCACATTTTGCAACAAAGACCGGAGCACATTCGAGCTGACGTCTTGCTCCACAAATAGCAAACTCATCCATAAACCATCAGGACACGAGTTTGTGGTGTCTGAATAGAGTTTTGTCCCCTCGCCCTCCCCCCAAAAAAACAAAAAGGAAAAAAAACAATTTCCTGTCATGCAGCGTGAGGATGATGTTTGGTTTTTTTTGCTGAAGGAACTGGGTTGCAAAATTGACAATAGCAGCTACCTGCTTGGAGCAGCGTCCTCCCTGACCTTTGAGGAACAGGGGATCGTTGGAGATGGGAGGCTATAACTCGCCCTCCCATTGGGCATTTGGCGGGGCTGCCTGACAGGCTGGCAGGCGGTATTCACCCTGACAGGATGTTCTATTGACTCTGGGGTTGACTTGACAGAATGGGCGGTGTGTTTTAGCTCCGAGTTTAGATGGGAGGGCAAACGGCGGCACACATGTTGGCATTACGCGGCGCGACGATACTGTAATTATGTCAACAAGCCGCGCGTCGAGTTGAGCACGGCGGTGGCACCGTGTAGAGACACAAGACCTTCCTGAGGGGAGGAGCGCGCTTTGAGCCTTTCATTCTCCACCGTCTCCACTGTGAAAAGGAGGGATCAAATATTAGGGCAGACAAGCACAGATGACAGACAGCATTTCTGAAATGAGAGGAGGCAAAACCAAACAAGCCTTGTGACAACACTGCCAGAGACATGCAGCATTGTTTTCTCTTTCATTCCGCTGTGTATACATACAAGACAATGCTAAGCTGCCTGTTATCCGGGGTGAATTCAGTAGATGACAAACATGTCGTTCCCACCCCCCCCCCCCCCACCCCACCCCCTTTTTTTTTTGTTTTCTTCGAAAATATGAATCACGCCACTCTCCAGTCTGGGGGAGCAAGTGCAGGGAATTATAACACTGCAGCATTTCACAGCAAGGCGATAATAGTGGAATGTTTGACTACTGACATAATGCCAAATGTATATTTTGCATCCAAAGAACAAAAGCCCACAGATGTACAAGCGAATGTTGATTCGACCTTTTTTTTTCTCAATCAGTGATTACAGCCTGGAAACCTGTTATTCTTGCCTTCATATGGTGTGATTACAGAGTTGTTCTTGATTCACAATAGAAATAAATCATCTGCATCCCCTTACATGAAACCCCCCAATCACTGCCTAATTGTATAGTCCAAACAATGTCCCCCGTCAGGATGGATTTTTTTTGCTCCTTTCATGTTGTCTCTTCACACCTAAAACACTTCTGTGTCTGTTTTTTCTTTTAAATCTCAGAGTTGTTCAAGAGTTTATGCCTCAGGCTCTTGGAAGGCTCGACCATGCTACTTAGCAGGGCAGCACCTTGAAATATAAATACTCTCTGTGCAGCATATCCCCCGAAACTCACACTGACGTACTCCTACTACTGAACAAAATTACAGAATAAAACCCGTACCTGTCAGCGTCTTCATGCATGTCTCGGTGCAGTTTGCAGTCACTCAAATCTTCTGTTCAGGCTGCATCATGAATTCAGTAAATCTTTGACTTTTTAAGCAGGTAGATAATTACACTAATTAGAAGCTTTATTTTCATTCCCCTGCTTGAAAAAGGAAGAACTATCACCCATTTGTACATATTGTAATCAGGATGCAGAGTATAAAAACACTGCATCTGTTTCACAAAGTGCTTGTTATGCTTGTGCTTCTTTGTTATTTTTGACTTTACATTCAGTGTGCTTAGCGACTTCAAGAAGAAAAAATATACATACATAGATACTTGGTTTCAGTTAAAAAATTATTTTCTCTGTTTTTAGGTTCATCTCAATAAGTCGATACCCTGCAGGTCTGATGCAGCAGGGGTCGACTGCTGTTGAGACTGCAACTTTCCTGCTGTTTGTACCTACGAATCAGAAAAAGCTGCTATAATTAAGTTTTTGGAGTTTTTTTTTCTGTTGAGATTCTTTTGCAAAGTATTAAACACACAGACCCCACGACCATTCTGGGCATGATAAACAGTCAGAGATCCAGGTAAGGGGTCACAGGTGCCTGTCTCAAAGTAAACATTTCAAAAAGCTCTGAATGGAATTAAAATAAAGGCAAAAAGGTCTTTCACATTAATATTCAACTTTAGTGAATGAAAAAAAATACATTAATTTCATCACAAGAATAATTTTGGCCAAGGAAAGACATTAAAATATTCCCTTTTACACTTTGGAACAATCGAGAGCAAAGATAACAATAATTACTTTTGGAGAAAAACGTAATTTTGCTACTGTTCAATAAGAATGGACAACTTTACAGCCATTGTGGATTTAGCATCATTATCAAAGGCCAGACAATTTCAGGTCTAATTTTATTCTGCAGGCCACATAAACCAACCAAATAAAATTTTACAGTCAACAGTATTGCTGCTTGCGTGGGTGAAGGTTTTTATGCAGGGTGGAAAAAAAACGACATAGTTTCCAGGTGAGGTTGTTTTCTGTGCTCAGTCGCTTCTGCATCACAGCAAACACAACTATCAGTGAACCTCGGGCACAAATGACACAAGAGGCCACATTTGAACTGAAGTGCTTAAGTAACTGCACATTCTTGGTGCAGTCTTGCTGAGCATTTCATATTCACAGTATGTTTAATTTGAAACTACCGTAAACTGACTAGTTAATTACATATTTTCGTGTAATAATGTGGCAATAATGAGGTGGTAGTCCAGATCTGATTGCAATTTTCAGTTACCAACTGTTCACTTTCTAGCAGAAAATCAGAAGCTGGTGGAGCTGAAGATCCAGCACATGATCCTTCAAAGCAGACGTCAGGGTGAAGAGAATAAACCAAACAAACCTACTGGATGCAGATGTGTGAAGACGTTTTTTTCCAAATCATCAGACACTTTTCGAGAGGAAGCAGGAAAATATTTGTAGTGACAGTCAAATTATTTGGCATCCAAAAAAGAGACAACCAAACACTCTTCCCACCGATCCAACACAAAACTGCCAATTCAAGGTAAGCAGGTAAACACATATTTTCTTCATCTCTCGGTTGTTGACCAAAACTAATTCTTTCTGCGGTACAGTCTCACTAAATATGCTGCCACTATATCAAAACAATGTTTTGTCAGTTTTGGGTTTGCTCAACAGACAAACTTGAACTCGAACCAACATATCTGCTCCACATAAAGCTCCAAAAAACAATTTTCTAAAGTGTAAGGTGATTGCATCAGATTTCAGACATAATAGTTTGTGCAAAATAAAGTGTATCTAAACAGACAAAAAGCCTCTCTGATGCACATCAATGTATAATCTTCGATTTAGTATTTTGACTCGCATCACATATGAGGAGGATGAGAATGGATTGAGAAAAATATAAAGCACTGTGAAATGTAACTTTTTCCTCTCTAAGAAGCTGCTCTTCACACATTATCATGAGGCACAGCAAACAACAAAAAAGAAACTCCCACAGCAACCACCAACAGTCTCCTGCTGTCAATATGCATTTTACCTTCCACTGTATATATCAGGCTTATGGAGCTCAGGCCCTGGTAGACCTACACGATGTTTTGTGCATTAACATTCAGCACAGAGCAAAGTCCATGTTTCACAGAACCCAGGATTTACTTCAGAAAGTGCTGCTGTTGTAAAGAAAAGTACATCCCAGTTGTCTTCTTGTCGGCGCCTTTCTTTCGTAGACGGCCTCGTGTGTTTGTACCAAAGACGAACGTCGGAAGGATTCCTGTTCGTTCCACTGTTGGAAAAAGAAAACAAAGCAAACACAGTCTCATTAACACATTTAATTGTGATTGAAAATGTAACATAAAACCAGCAGAGCTTTTGACCTGAGGGGCTTCTTCACAGATTAGAAGAATAAAATGTCAAAGCGAACTAATGAGTGATCCTAGCTTCCCGTGCCACAGTAATTAGCCCGTCAACCGAAGCTTGAAAATTAACAGTCCAAAGTGGCAGGAGTTTGGGACACTGGCCATGTTTCAGAGTTTAGCACATTCTCAAACAAATCTTTTTTTTCTCTCTGAACATTCATCGTGGTTTTAAATACATTAACTCGTCTCCCCCATGAAATTATTTTGGTTTTTGCTCCAACTTTCTTGAGCTGCAGATAAGCAACATTTTTATTTTCTTGAAAAAATGAAGGCATCTTCATTTTATGGCAAATTTTGAAGGAAAAAAAAACCTCAAGCTCACTCTTCGGCCTACATTAGATTTCTGCATAGATGCATTAACAGGTAAGTTAATGCATTCAAATTAAGGTCCCTGCTTTCTTAATGCATGCGTTGATGGGGTCTTATTTCACTGAAGAGACGCTGCCTCATAAAGCAGACAGCTTATGGCCTACTTCAAATGTGACTCATCTTGGAAAGTCGCAGGATGGAAAGGTTTGCCATGAGGTTTAAAAAGAGATCATCACTCTCATGTCCCTTTACATCTATTTCCTTAGTTAACTGATGTCAATACTCTTTTCATACCGTGGATTATTTTTCTTTTCTCTTGTGCAGAGAAAAAGGCTCTTTTGGATTGAAAGCTGTGGTTGTTTAGCTGACAGCTATCAGAAAAAGCTTAGGTGACCTCTCCAACTTGGCATGAATATGGAGTGTTTTGTTCAATTGAGAAATGGTGCAAAATCTGCACTTAGTCAACAAATGTAACACCACTTTTTACGTCTTCCTGCGGCTTTCCTTCTATAAATTCTTGTTTTTCTTGTTTTTTTTCTCAGCCTTTTTTTTTCTCCACCTCATGTTATTGAGTCTACCTGTGCAGTATTTAGATGACAGATAAAAAGAGATGGACTCAGGATTAGAAGGTTAGGGCAACGCTTTGAAATGTATCATTTTCAAACCTTTAAACAAAAGTCGGAATCCCAGGATTCCAGTTTCTTCCCTGCCATTTATTTGTATTCAGTAAGTAACCATTCGCAAAAGCTGTTGGAAATGAGCCATGTGTTGTACCCCCCCTGTCATCCCGTCTATAATGAATGCATCTGTCAAGTCATCTCTCTGGGCCGTATTTTGACTGATGGCTGATTCCAGGATTCCCTATAGCATCACCGCTTCGCACATTCTGCCGCATATATTTCATCTCTCTCCCGCTCCCTCCTCTCTTTCTGCTTCAGGATGTTGAAATCATTTCCATTCCTGCCATTAGTTGCTTGATTAGTACAGCTGTTTTTTAATTGTTGGGGGTTATCATGTTAAGGAGAAACAGCTGCCATGGATCTCGTCGGCTTTGAGTCTTTGTTTAGACTAACACTTCCAAATTATTTTTTAATCCTTTTGATATTTTTTTTGCAAAATGTTTGTAGGCATCAGGCTTTCATTAGCTGTGTTTTTGAACATTCCCCATTTTCCGAGGCACTGGGAAGTACTCAGTGGTTTCGACGCACCGTGTGTTGATCACACGTCTAATCGGCATGAGCATATGGATGCATTTCAGAAGTTGGGTTGACTTTGATTGGAACGGTCTCAAGTACATTTTCTGAACTGAGCACACAAAATGTATCAAGTGAAGATGTTATTTCTACTATAAGAAAGCCGCCTTATTGATGAACAGATTATACTTTTTATGTGGCTAAACATGGATGCCCAAAAAAGTGTAGTTTCCTCAACTGTTATTTTTTCCTGTCTTTGTCTGTGTGCTTGTGAAGTTTTTAACTCAACCATAGTCTTTGTTACTCTCTGCTCGAGGGCTTTTCTGCACCACAAGGCAAAATGACTTATAAATAAATGTTTTAGTCTCCAAGTTATCGGGGAAGGATGAATGTACCGTTAAAAGTTAGAGGACATGAGAGGATTTCTTTCGAAAGTTTTGGTTTAGCTGATCAACTTAGTTCACCCGGCAGCCAGTCTGCTGTGATTGGTATGGAGCAAAGCTTAGCCAACTTCATGATTGAGGCTATACAGCAAAGTTACGTCAGTAACAATAACAAGCTTAACTCGGTCACTCTCACTCATCTTCCACACCAATTATTCCACTTAAGGGACTGTGGGGAGCCAATCCCAGCAGACACTGAGCGAAGGTCACCTGTCCATCGTGGGCCAAACATGGAGAGACAGGAAACCGCATACAACCACAGCCATGAAGAAAAGTCAAAATTGCAGAGGGTAGAATAGTCGAGTAGTCTAGTTTGAATATCAGAATTTCAAACAGCATATTTTTTTCTGCTTTTTGGATGATTTTTCCAACAATACCAATCAGAAAAAGCTTTTTCCTGCTTTCTGACTGATTACGGGGATACAAACGAGCATGGCTTGAAAGCCTCCGGTTTATTGTTTGTGACCATAGGAAGCACAGACGTAGTAGTCAAGCCACAAAACTATCAACAAACAAAATATTGCAAAGAATGTTGAGTTGAAATGAATTGATTTGTTTTGAATCAAATATCAGATTGTGAACATTATGCAGAAGAGAAAAAAAAAATTAAGAAATAAATAAGTCACATTAACTGTGGAAATTTTTCAACAGAAAAGCAACGGTACTGTTCCTCCTCCTGATTTCCAAAAGGAAGGCTGAATGAATTGCGCTTTCTATTGAAGGGCAATCTAATTGAAGAACACGAAACAGAATGTTTAGTGTATCTCTTCAGTCTGGTGAGGGTCAGTCAACCCCACTCTCCCCCCTTTCATTCCCCCTACCCTTCGTTCACCCACCAGGCCCTGGTGCTCACTGATAGATATCATATATGAGTGCTATTACTTAATTTTTGATTTGCTCAGGCTGTTTCCCCTCAGCCATGACTCAAGCCGTTTATGGTGTGATTGCTCTTGACATTTTAATAAGAAACTTTCCTGTGCTGACCCCAAGGTACCCACAGCTGTGTGTTCTGAATCACAAGTGAAATGTAACTAAAACTGAAGTGCAACTGTAAACAGCCACAAACCTACTGCAGTGTTTGCTTTCACATTCAGAGCATGTCTCTCTGGGGGGGGGGGGGGGGGGGGGGGGGGGGGGGGGGGGGGGGGGGGGGGGGGGG
>JAUESE010000085.1:7652241-7674992 GCA_032274725.1 Malacoctenus triangulatus
ATGTCTCCCCCCCCCCCCCCCCCCTCACGTTTTACATATCTTAGGATTCTGCCGGATTGTAAACAAGTCCATTTTCCACGCATCCTGAATGCATGTTTGTCCTCATGTTCATTTACTGTGTTTCTTTTCTTTTTTGTATTTCATGTAACATATATTCATGTCTGTTTCTGTTCCTTCAGCCAGTCTCATATTTGCTCCATTTTCCTGCAGGTTTTTCTTTTGTGTGACAAAGCAGGTGTTTATTTCCACAATACGGAAACATTTCCTCTGAAAATGAACAAAAATCAATGCTTATCTAGTATTTTTCCACATCACACACACAAACGCACATGCCACTTATCAAGCAGCAATGAAGATATCTAACCGACAGGTGTTGGTAAGCATGTGGATCCTTTTGATAGTTTTTTTTTTTTTTGGAGCAATCTTATTCAAACTATTAGCACCTCTACAAAGTAGGTTTACAAGGTGGGAGTGATAGTGGATTTACTTTCTGTTCAGCATGAGTCTACATCGTGTGTTCATGCACGGCATTGAGCGGGAGTTCACGTGTATTTCTGAAGTGCTCCGAGCCCCACACACAATCACCGCTCGTACGCACCTAGGCATGCTTCCAGTCACTCTTCGCAGCCATTGTTGGAGTGTGCATAATCCATTGGACCAGCGTGAAGCAAGCAGCTGCACAAACCATTTCTGCACAGCGACTGAGGCACATGTCACATAACTGCATCGTCCACAGTTGAACTGCTTGCCGGGGGATCTTTGTTGCATGTCATACTCTTTGCTCTGTGCCTTTGTTTCCACTCTGGCAACTGTCAAATGAAGGCAATATGCCCCCCCCCCCCAAAAAAAATCATAAAAGTCCAACCAAAAGTTCACAGATGCCACAAAAGAATAAATGCTTCTGCAAAAGTGCTAAATATTTCCTATCCAATATAACACGAGAAATCATCATACCATAATGAGCCTGTTGAGTGTATAAAGTTTCCAGTAGGGGATGCCAACCTAACATTTACATACACATTTGATCATTGTGAGACATTATTCCAAAAAATGAGAATTCTTATAGTCCTACTGAAAAACAGCCTCGAGCTATTTGGACGCTGACTGCAGGATTTTGCCTCCAATGTGGCCACAGATGTTGGAGTGAGGTCAGACAGTGTTGTTTGCCAACAAGGCTTAACTCACAATTGATTTTCTAAAGCACCCTAAGGTGCCCAGTAAGGTTGCACCTCTATTTGTGTATGTGGAAACCTCGAGGCCCCTCTGGCTTCATTGTTGACAGAAAGTTGGAGGCAATTTGTCGTTTTGAATATGACTGTATTTTGAGGCTTTGCAGGAAACTGACAAGCTAGCGTTTTATGTTGGTCCATAAGTGTGTATAAATGGCAAATGAGAGGCGATTTTTAAAACACTAACTTTTAAAATAGCGACGCTCCATAAAGGCAGTCCACTTACTATTAACATTTAGTGGTTTGGCTCAAATCATAAAACCAGCCCCAACTTCCCCTCCTGCTTTTGGCCTTATAGCATATTTTTCCTATCCCTCTCTGTATCTGTTATGACAGCACTCTTGGCTTACTGCTGGGTTTCATTTGTAGCGTTTCTCCTCAGCCTACGTGCTTTCAGCCAGGATGCCAGTAGCATTCTCACAAAAAAATAAAATGTATGGCCATGAATGAGAGCCAGAATCGAACGCCAGCATCTCCCCTCACACTTCTCAGGAATTCATGGGCATTAATATGTAAAACTGAAAACTATTCGCTTTCAGAGCCGGAGCCAAAGTGAGACTGTTCGGGCCGGGGAGACAAATAGATTCCCTACTAACATGTAATGAGCACAGCCTTTGCTACCTATTGGAATTCCAGCTCTATTTCCTTTAAGTGTTACCAGAATACAGAGGGAGTGTTTGAATGGGGGGAGGGCGGGGGTAGGGGGGCATGGAGGGAGGTGTGATCTGAAAAATTGAAGATGGATTTCTGTGGGAGTGGTGTGTGGGCATTAGAATGCTGATGGTGCAGGAGAGACTGCAACTTGGGAAATCTCTCATCTGTATCATTTCTCCACTCAAACCCACTATCACAACCCCGTTCACTGTCGCGTATTCATGAGCGTCCTGAGCTGGAATACACTCCAATGTTTCTCGTGCATTTACACACCTATCTCTGCCATTCAACAAATAGAAGTAGTTGTAGCAATAACACCATTTCTATTGACATCATTTCCTCTCGTTTTGGTTCACTGTTGTCTTACTCAGATCAACCTGTTAAATTGACTTCATTTCTATTTCTGGATTCTTTGAAATTTCTTACTGAGACAAAGAAAAAACCCAAAACTTCCAGGTCCTCCAAGGTGAAATAGAATCAAGTATATCTCCCAAAAACAGCTATCTTCTCTTATCCACACATCGTGTTTCAGCTGTTTGTTCAGCGGCAGAGATTATTAGTTTTTGGCTTGTTTTTGTTTTTTTATGTTTTTTTTGCAGCTTTTAAAATTTGATGATTAGCCTTATTTTTATGTTTACATGAAAGATGCTCGGATCAGGATTTCTCCAAATGTTTTTCAAGCACACAAGTTTCTTGGGTTCCCACCCGTGGTCCAAAAAAAATCACTGAGGGACACATAAATGAAATAAAACAAAATTGAAATAAAACGTGATACCATTAAATACCTCAGATGATTTTACGTTTATGAAAGAAACCAGTGTCTCATCAATCAACTGTGCATAAATGTTACTCAATATTTAGGTCCAGTGTTATAATCAGCTGTTATCAGTCATCATGATTGTATGCAGAGAGCTAAGTAGTGTTTGAGGTGGTTCTTGTTGTAAATCATTTGAGATCACCTGGCTTCGATTACTGTGAGCCAGAATTGTAGATACATGTGAATTTCGACGCTGCAAAAAAGAATCAATCAACACACCACTTGAAATTTAAAAAACTAAAATATAGTGTACATTTATCTCACAGTGGTGTGTGAAAAGCTTATCCCACATGCAATATTAACCTCTCCCATGCAACCTGCAATACCACTTTATCCCTTTTTTGGCTTCAGGCGAGTGTTGATAGAGCGGTACTAAGCTAATCACAGATAAAGCCCACAAACAGCAGATTCTTCTCACCGTTTACTGAATTATAGCATGTTGCCGCCCAACTTTTTGCCGTGCTGCAGCGGCTCCAACACAGCATGAAGATAGTTCTGCCAATGCGAGATATCCATCTGAACCATCTCCTCCCCCTTCACACCGGGTGACGGAATGGGCAAGGTTGTACAATTGCACTGATGCGGCTTTGTTCCCGCCTCGCTGGAAAAGAGGCCATATTCACCACTCAGAAATGCCAAAGTTTATCAGGCTTTGAGAGATGCATTATGTTATGGTCAGGCGTTGGATCTCAAACGCACATCGTCTCAAATCAGCGGTCCGCAGATATTGGGTTCTGTGGATAAAGGAGTGCTTACAACGAGAGTGGGCCTCAGCAGGTGTACGGGCGGTTTGCAGACCTGTCGTGTCCACTAAACTGGCCAAATCTAGTCTCATTCCAGAGGCAATATTGATGGATTATCTGCCCCAAGGAAGTCATAACTCACCATTGTTCTCCTCTCCTCAGCAGACTGGCAATTAAGCTTGTAATTGCTGTAGGTGATTTAAGTGCGACTGACAGACTTGCGTATGATTTTTTTTTTTTTTTTTTTGCTTAAATTAATTTTCTCTTGTCAGTCACCGCTTTTCGTCTCCTCCACGGTTTTTTTTTTTTCATTGCACCACTTCAATTTTTTCTTTTTCTAGCATTTTAGGACCTGGGTCACAATGTTTGCTTCATGTCTAATTAGAAAAGATGGCTCGCAAAAGGCAAACAAATCTTTGTCATTACTGTTGTAATGAAACACTTTCTTATGTCAGGATGTGTGTGTGTGCATGTCTATTATTCTGTACTGGTGGGGACAACGGTCTGATTTGACTACAATCCAGCTTTGCATCACCTTTAACATAAAAAATTGAAATTGAACTGATGAGTGAACTACAAGAAGGAGGTTGTGATCTATAGAAGCCACATGTGGACGACGCTGATACAATTTTGTTCATATATTTGTTACGAATCATCTTTTTTTTTTGATGGTGCTAAGAAATGAGTTAGTTTCTTATCTTCATTGTTTCTGTACGGCTTACCATCAGTATTTCAATAATACAATAGTTGTCGACTACAACTGTTTAACAGTACAGAGCAGTGCTTCAGTGTAATTTTTCAGTGGGACCTTTTGAAAGCTAATCGATCATTAGAGGAATTGTATAAGTTAACGACAGGCCTTTACACCTGAAAAGGCCCTGGAAACAGATGAGCTTCATGTGTGGGAATCCACTTTCCCCTTCCTGGAGTCTATTCTTGTCTGTCTCAGTGCCGGTCTCATGTGAATAACTCCCTCTTTGTGTAAGATAAAGGACCTGTCTGTGGTGGTTTCTCCACTGTTACCTCCAGCATCTCATCTGATATCCCAGTGAGTGGGATCAGGGTCCTTTTACTGTCCTTTTATAAAACAACTGGTCCCTTGCCAGTTTGGAATCATTTTTTTTTTTTTTTTTTTTAAAGCAAAGATCTTCGTCCCAGTGTTGGACCCGCTGAAAGGCCCTATGGGAAAAAAATGACACCCCACAAGCTATTTACACTCCTGTACTTCTCTTTTTTTTCTTATATTACCCTCTCCTCCTTCTCCTCCTCTGTTCTTTCACTCCATTGTGATAGAGATGAATTTTCATTCCAATGCTCAGTGCAATGTAGTCATATCCAAATCTTCAAACACAGTGAATTCTACTGCATTGTAACTAACGTTGTGACCTCTTTTTTCTTGTCTCACTCTTTCCATATCCTAGCTGAGGAAGGCGGTTATGGACCACATCTCAGACTCTTTCCTGGAAACCAACGTCCCTCTGCTGGTGCTTATCGAAGCAGCCAAAAGCGGAAATGAGAAGGAGGTCAAGGAGTACGCCCAGGTGTTCCGCGAACATGCAAACAAGCTGGTGGAGGTCAGTCATGCATTATTCAAGAGGGCACACACACACACACACACACACACACACACACACTCACATATATTCCTGTTCATCAGCTAAGAAACATTGAACACATATAATATTTGATATGAATATTCGATGTACTTTATGCTCTCACAACAATGCTGTTCTTTCCTTTGCATTACAAGATCCCTTGTTGCAATCAACATCTAAATCTCATCTACTTTTGATGCACTACATTTTTAGAGCTTAACACTATTTGCAATTTTTTGCCTACACTGGTTGTCAGGAAAAACCTGATCAATTATTTGCGATATAATGAAAAGAAAACGAAACATATCAAACTGTTTCCGAACATTTTCTCCTGCCTGGCTGTTTGCGTAGACAGTTGTGGCTGCAGCAACATTACGGACCTCAACTTGAAGCGACACCTTTTGTTGTTTTTTTCCCTTTCATTTTTTAAAACAGAGCCTGCTGGCTGTGAAGTTTGGTTCAAAAATGTTGAAAATCTGAATGTTCCATCTTTTTTAATTTAATTGAATTTGTACATCAGCAACATATTCATTTTACTATGTCACGACATCCATTGCTTTTGACATGTGCAACATAGAGTTATATTTATTACAATGGACCTTTGCATGGTGCAACATTTTTTAAAATCTTTTTATTCATTTTGTTTTTTGAAGCAGCATGTTCCCTTTTTTCCCCACTGCTATGTGTAGCTCCCTGTCAACAGAGGCTGTTGCTACAGTGAGGAAGAAGTATGAATCCTACATAATGCTTCTTTCTCTCCCAAGAATTCTGGAAAAAAAAATAAAATAAAATAAAAAATCAACCATGACTGAGTCATAGCTCACATTCGGTATTTGGCCTGTGAGAGCGTCATACCTCCACAAGCTGCGGGCACACTGACCTCTGCAAGACCTTGGGACACTTACATAAGACACAAGGTGTTACACAGCAGATACGCGATCCCCAGACATTAATCTCATGCTGCTGTTAATCAGTGAAACTAACTCGCAGAAATAATTCAATGCGCTATATTCCGAAGGATACAGCCCAATATAAGGAGGCGGAGTCGGATGTATTTGGCCAGACATTCGATTTTTTTTTCCTGCGTATTTGCTCAGACAAGACAAGATATCCTGCTGGACTGATTAGTCTGGCCTTAAGCTTCGCTCAGCTACGGCACGCATGTACTGAATGTTCACTCATCCTTACAGGTCTATATTGACACGGTCCTGAGTTTAAAGCACAAAGGTTAAACCTGAGTGCTTATCCATTTCACTGAGTCTGAGACTACTGTTGTTGTTCTGTTGCAAAATAATCTATGGCACTATTTATAGCACGGTTCAATAATTGCTCTCAGATGAGGGTCTGGAGGTTGCAGGACTGAGACTTTTTCTTTTCTGATACTTTTAAAAATCACATTTGTACAAAAACCATGGAACACTTTTCTCCGATCTCGAGCAAACTTTACCAAACTACCGATAACTTTCATTTTGAAGCTAGAAGCTTTAGTACGTTTGTAAAAGCAGCTGTTTTTGCGAGCGTTTTGCCTCACTGCATCCCTTCGATGAATCACGTCAGTCTGTAAGCAAACTGGACACAACACCAGACAAAAGAGAGGTCGGAACCACTGGCTCCAAACACTTCTTTCTCGGGTAGGTTCATCCTACTTTTTCTCCGAAATTCAGTTTAAGTCTGTACACTCCAGTTTGTTTAGGTCTGTGAGATTTCAATCGCACAACTGGCTCTTGATAAGTTCGTCTTACAATTTGTGTTATAACAGCAGTTGTTGAAAAAGATTCAAAACGGTTCAACAAAGTGTCTGCAGACCTGTTCTCATGATGTGACTGCTGCACTCCACTGTGTGTGGCTTTACAGTCTGAGAGGAAGGAGGGGCAACTTTGACAGAAGCTGGAAACAAATGAGCTGCATCTTTTCCCTGCAGCTAAATTCTAGCCATCAATAATCTCAATTTGGCTATTCAAATGCACAGGCTCATGTGTGTGTTATTGGTACTGCTGCATAAAATATCCAGAATACAGAGCCCCAGACTGTGAGGATAGAGACAGAGTCGAGATGTGTGAGTGAAGAGACTGTCGCTCTCTCTTCCTGCGAAAATTGCTGCGCTACATTAAGGTTTTGAGATTGACCATCTCTGGTTTTCATGAGGCTTTTGTTTATCGCCTTCCTGTGTGCAACGTGGTAGGAGGAAAAAGTGCTGTGATAAATCCGCCTGCCCTTTGGTGGGAGTTACCTTTTGTTCTGATGGCCCTTTTAAAGCAGTCTTTAGGACCCCTTTCTGTAGGCAGCTCTTAACATACTGCCACTTAAAACAGCTCCGCTGCCTCCTTTGACATGAGCTGAGGGAGTGAGTGATTTGTGTGCCCTTTCGGATTCTCCCAGCTGTTTGCTGATGAGAGAGGACCTGACTGATGCCACACAAAAATCCATCCTTTGCACCCAGCGATGTCGACGTTTTGCTTTGCCGAAGGACATTCAAAGCAGATAAAATCTGCTGTTTTTATAAAAAGGCAAACGAGGTATATGTTGCATTGTTTTTGCCTCGCAGTTGTTTGCGTGCAAAAGAGAGATGATGTGTGAACGCTCGTCCAGGCCAAGTGTTGCTCATCAGCTGTGGGGCGGCTTCATTGCAAAGCAAGCTTGCATGTTGGCAGCCGGAAGCCTGTGTATGAATAATGGTGCACAACATTCAAGCAAATATCATTCCTAAAGCTTGTTTACAGGAGTCATTAAAATAAACAGGAAGATGTTAGTTAGTAGACTCGTATGTTTGTTAATATTTCTTTGTTGTTGTTATTTGACACATAATTTGTTTTAAAGAAAGCCCAGCAAGGTTGTGAACTTGCAATGTGCTACAAAGTAGGGGTGCTGAATGTCAGATACATATTTTATTATACTATGTCTACTTGCCTTGTTGCTGTCAAATAATACATCAAAATGGAAATTATTACAAAACAATGTGCACAGATATTTAATCAAAGTTCTTTAGTTTTTGGCACTTATCAGACACTTTTACACAATGTGTTTACTCTTAGCCCAGTGAGAAGTTTAACTCCTCATTCACATACAACAACTATCTGATTGATCACATTTTTGAAGAAAACAAAACAATGCAGCCTGCAGAGTTTTGCCCCTTGCTGACACACGAGCATCGAGTCCATGAAAAGCCTTCAGAGGTCCCCGTAATCAATGAAACGTCTTCTGTCATTGTTTCACTTTGTTGCTTTTGTTTTTCTTTTGCGAGATCCCACTCTCGAAGTTTGGGACTTTATGATCCCAAAGCCAGGTTATGGCCAAACAATCTGTAGAAGATCAAAAGAGGTTTTTGTCAGAAGTAGCTACGTTTACAGATCTGGTTGGAGGGTCAGTCCTTCACTTTTGGGTTTCTGAGCAAAATATCGGCCTCAGTCCTCAAAGGTTTGTGGGACGACAACTGCTGAATGTCTTACATATGAAAAGAAAGTTTTTAGCTTCAGAAGACAGCTGCATGTGACATCCAAGTGATGCGACTTCATCATATAATTTGATCTAATGACCGGTAAAGAGCTTTGCTCTCAGAGGATGCCGTATTAGCTGCTTTTACTGGGTACGCGTGCACATTACTGGTCAATAGCAGCTAAGTAGCTGATAAACTCGAGACTGTCCTATATATTTGGTAATTTCATTGCCATTACTGTCATCATCATTATTCTTGCCTTCACTGACACAGCGCTCATAGCCGTGGCCATTACAATTCTCTAATATATTAGGGTAATTAGCATCCTGATCAGTGTCACTCCCGTCCTCTCCACGATGTCAGAGAGGAGTTGTCTCAGGCCATGAGCCTCCAGTCTGGACACAATCAACATCATCCATGTGAAGGAGAGACTGTTTCCAGACCTGTTGGGTTCCCACATGCTTTTTGTCCCTTTAGACATGCATTTGTGTGACCACCAGCATACTCAACTCACACACTCATAAACAAAGTGAAATACTACTGAGTATCTTCAGTAGAAGGAAGGAATTTTATATATTTATTTGTTGAAAGTGGGTGAGAAATTCAGCTTGTGTTGCTCATGGAGGTAATATTTTGTTTTTGAGTGATTTTTGTGATTGAAATTAAAAGCAAAACTCTTTTGAATTCATTTGACTGCAAAACTGAAACTGTGTAAGGTGCTGGGAAGTGTGTTCTAAATTTGAGAATCAAGCATAATACAGAATTAAATGTAGAAAGAAAATTACAATGTACCTCTTCATTTAGTTCCCTCCCTAAACGTACTGTATTTGTCTCCATGCAGGTCTTTTATATTCACTGTAGAATTGTATAGGGAAGGTGTATATTTGTTTTTACACCTGCTTCTCTCACTTGTACTGTAGACTGAGCTACTCTTTAAACAAATGCTGCTCTCACCAATGTGTACTTTCTAATTCAAACACCACATGAATATCCAGTCTTTAAAGTTACCGTGGCTTCTTTCTTATTACCTCTCCAGTGAGAGTGTATACACGCCAGCGACTCTTGGACATCCAAAAGGGCGTCTCGCGCCATCACTATTCTAATGTCGGAATGAGTTTTTCCTCTGACCTTGTCCCCGCCTCAGAGCTGTTCTCCTCGTCAGCCCTGGCAATGCTAAGGACACTTGTACATCTGGCTCATCCCTAAAATGTCCCTGCAACACTTGTCTAAACTGTGAGATGAGTTTGCTTGGCTCTGCTCGACGCTCTCTGCAAGCTATATCGACGGTTGTCTTGTTTTATGCTGTTTTAATTATGATTAACCCTCCTTTAGTGCCATTGTAATTACAGTACCCCACATAGCAATCTCTTACTTTGTGCCCTTGTCTTAATTACTTGGTTTACTTGATAGCTGAATTCTTCATTAGTAATGAGTAGTATATATTTTCTGTCTCTAATGCTACAACGGTCTAATCCACTGAGCTGTAAATGCTCTAATTAGTCTCAACAAACAGAGTATTTCCTATTGTAGGCATACAGTATTGGTGCCGGCTTTGTGGTCACCGCGGTTTATTTTTTCTTTTGCTCTCAGTTTGTCTTCATCCCTTTATTCCTCTTTCGATTTTACAGCGATGACCTCACTTTGGACATGAGTGGAATCAAGGGAAAGACAAACCTTGCTGTGATTATGCATAATCAATATGAAGTTGAATGTAACCAATACTGAATTGGCCTTCGGGGCTCCGCGACATAAGACATACTGCAGCACTAAATATTTTTCTGGGGCCACTGCATTAAGCACTTCGCTGGACAGTTAACTGGGAGCTGGATGGATTAGTGTTGAAACAGGTCTATTTGTGATGACCTGAACCTTTAGGCCAGCATTAATCCACTCTTTTCATCCAAAGTTATTTGCCTCAGAGGAAATCTGCCTTTGGAGGATGTAGCCACAGAAGTGCATAAAAAGATACATCACACTGCTCCTAATCCACCACAGGTAGCTCGCCGTTATGGACTTATGCCTACTTTAGCTCAGTGCCCTAAAAAAAATCTGATATTCAGTAGCTGTCTCCCAAAGGCAGACTTCTGTCAATTAGATTGTTGCAGCAACAAAACATGTTAGCGAATACAAATCCGCTCACCTTGACTTTAGCAGCCACACTTCATCTTTTGTTATTATTTTCAGACTTCAGATCAAAATCATTCCTTTTCTCAATTGTGTGCACAGTGCTGCAATTACACTGCAGTGCAAAAGCTTGAATTTAAAAATAAATAAATCAATCTTCTTTTTACCCGTGAGTGTTACACCCAGTGAACTGGTCAGTCTGACAGCATGAAAAATTATTTTCGTTGGAAACGATGGAATGATGGAAAAGGAGGCTGAATTCACGATACCACAACATAGTCAGGAAAACTGCCTAGTGGGAGCCCACTGAGCAAACAATGAACTTTTCTTGTACTTTAAGTTTTGCTTTATTGTCAAAACCTTTTAACGCTTTTGTGCAACAACATGTATTCTGCTACTAAGTGCTATATTTTGTAACCAAGCCATCTGACCAAGAAAAAAACATTACTCTGTATCTATATGAGTCTTTAAGTAGTTCTGTTCATCCCTTTTGTATGTGTTCCATGTCACTGCAGCCTCTTGCTACTCAGAGGGAGAAGGTTGAGGAGATAAAGCCTTGAGGAAAAATACAAAACAGATCTTTGAGGGATGAGTTATGGACGGTGTCTCGGGAGTTGAACAAACTCAGAAGGACCATCTCTGTTCAGAAACATAAAGAAATGAAGTGTTTACTGAAAAATACATTCCCCAGAGACCAGGTGTTGTTCTGGTTTACAGAGGAGGTTTTTGGTTGTAGTGTCCTTTTATCCTTGAAAGAAAAATGTCAGGTTAAAAGTGCTGATGTAAACATGTTGTCTTCTACTGAACCAGTAAAACTGGTCCCAAAGATGGTCATTACAAAACAAATTTCTCATCGGATTCAGTTGAATGTGATTTGAGCAAGTTCCAACACAAAGATACAGTTACTTTGTGGGCTCTTAAAATGGCAAGACCTGAAACTGCAAGCTGCAGTGGAGCTTCTGTGGAGAGCTGGAGGGAAGTTAAGGATGGAGGAGGAAAGGTGAGCCAAAGGTACTGCAGGATGTGGAAGGAACAGATGCCTACATATGTTCCGAAAACAAATGTTCTGCTGGTTGCTTTGGCATGCTGTGTTTTTTGGGTTTTTTCAACATTTATTCAATGTTGACTTACATCATCTCCCATTTTCTTGCAATTAATTTACACAAAATTTGATTCCCCTGCTCTACTATATTATACTCCTACTATGTGTCCGACAGACAGAAGATGTTCAAAAGTCTGTCAGGGGAATTTGTTTGTTGCAGAACAGGTGTTGATGATGGTCTAAATTGGTTTTTTTGCAATGAGAAAGACCTTGTACACCCATTTCTTCTTACTGAAGGGGCCTTCAATAGGTTGTGTGCAGTTCAATCAGCAACTTTTTCACTAAACACTTATTTACTATTAATTGTCGTAAGTCGTAGTAAGGCTGCACTCGGTCCTCGGTCGTGCGGACAACATTGTTTTTCCATAGTTGCTGCATTCAGTGTGACACTTCAGGTGTGCACATCAATTACATTATTTAAGACCTTTACATCGCCAAAAGTGGTACTAATTTTCTGCTCGACTATGGAACAATGAATGAGGGGTCAGATTGCTTTTTTTCTGAAGTCCACAAACACCCTTTTTCACTTTCATTACACAACCTCACCAAGTGCTTTATTCTATTTCCATGTGATTTTTCCTCCGCTTTCTGTCGCTGATGTGGCCCACCACTGTCAGACCTGATGATGTGATTAAATTCAGACTTGGCAGAACAGTCGTGGGTGAGCAGTGTGAGCGGTGTGAACAGCGGTGGGTTAAGCACGCAGCCTTCGGGGGGGCTTCCATGCTCAGCGTGTTGGTGCCCGATGTTGTGCTGCAGATGTGCACCGCCTGCCATCTCTCAGTCAGAGAAAGTGTGTGAGGGGGGGGAAAGTAGGCTTCAGGCAGTTTGTCTAAACAAGAAAGGTCAGACGACTGTGTACTCGTGCAAATAGATGAGAAATGATATGCAAAATATGCAACTTGAGTGACTCAGTAACACCTTCACAAAGCTGTTGTGTTCCAAAAGCAACTACATGCACTAAGACATTTTTTACATTCACATCAAAAATTCAAAGGGGAATTACATGCATTCACTAAGAAGGAATATGCTCAACAAAATTAGTTTCAATACATCTTAATTGTTTTGAACAGCAGTCAACAGTCCTGTCACTCTCAATGCAAAAAACACTGGTTTTCAGCCTTGAATGTCCCCTCAGGTGTTTCTGTGTTTGATAGTGGTGTTTAAGTATCAGATGCTGGAAATGTGTCTTCAAAACTGTAGGGACTGTCAGCTGATGGGAGACATTCCCTACTTAAGCTGTGATTACTTACAGCTGGGTGTTTAGGATGGTCTTAATGTGATGAAATCTTGATGTAAGGTTATTTGATCAATACTGCTTCAGGCAATAACCAGTAAGTCCCAGTCAATGAGGGATTTCCAATGAAAGTTAACAACAGGCAAAGAGGCAACACAATCACTACTCTGTGTTGTGTAGAAATGTGACAAACTGATGCACTGCAAATAAAAACAACCTCTGACTGAGTAGGTATTTCAGTCAAAAGGATATTATGACTCTGAAAATTAGGCCTAATTGCCCAAAGGGTCAGGATTTTTCTACTTATTTTAAGGAATATTTATCTTGCTTCAAGATTGAACTATTACATGTTTCCTTGCCAGATTTCTTTTGCTATTTTAAGCGCAAGGCAGTTTGTTTAGGATAGTTTTGGTTGGAAACAAGAAAAAAATAAATTGGTAAGTGAAACAATTGAAAATTTACTCCTGAAATATTGAAACAAGCAGGAGAGTACTTACTTTTTATATGATTCTGTCTAGTTTTAAATGTGACGTTCAAGAGCATTTTGTTTTTTGTAGTGCAAGATATTGGTACGACTAAAATACCTACTTGATAGCAGTAGTTACTTCAGGTGATGTCACTGTACCATTGTGAATACCAAACACTGGACACCCCTTGTGAGGAGAAGGTTTTCTGATACAGTATCAAAGGTTCTTGGATGTACATCACTCGACTTTGGAAACCACTTTTTTATTGTTGCCAATTGCTTTATATATATACTTTTTGCATTGTGGATCTGTACAGTTCAAGCATAAACAATTTGCGGGATCTGGAGTCTATTAATAACACTGACATCTTTGGCAGTTTTCCCTCTTGGCCTCTTTGTTAATTTCACTGTGACTCAGTCCACATGTCAAAGGGGGAGTCTGTCATCAGACTTTTTTTCCTGAGGAATTACAGTTGTGCTCCAGGACGGAATCAGCCAATCTTTTAATCTCAGGCTGACATTTAAATTCTTTGTGTCGAATCTCCAGCGTCCCTAAAAGGGGAAAACGAGAGATAAACAAATGGAAATTATAGCAGCATCAGGCTTGTATACACAAAAGGCTGCTCTCAACCCTCCCCGGCAGGCTTAGGGGAGTCAACTCAAGGGTCTGTTATCTCCCCCATAATGCACGGATTGGTGGCAGTGTTTGTGTGACACATTTTGCCAAAACCTTGCCCGAGCAAATTGCCATGGAGATAAGCCCAGCTCTGAGACAACAACGTCAGCAATCCCACTGAGAGGTGGGTTTGCTGCTGTGAAGGTGCTACATGACAAGCAGGGGTGGAATTCCCGTCATGTTTTTTAGATGTGACACTAAGTGGATTACACAAGATTAAGTGTGACAAAAGAGAAAGCAAAAGAGGAATAAGGCTTGACATCGCACCACGGTAGCATGCTTTGAACAAGTAGACTTCTTATGGTAATTATGTCATGTGCCCATGGGGGCTTAGTCATATCACTTTATATGTCCCATAATGCCTTTTTGCCTCTGATTCATGTATCATTTTCCCTGGATATGAACAATACAGTGTTCCAAAGTGCAGGGCTTCCAGACGTGCCACGATTGTCTCTAATGTAGAGATACATAAAATGGATTGCATCTCATTAGTCATGAGATGATTAATGTTCTGTGTGTGGTCTGCAGACAAAATCATTTCGGAAAAATCCAGTGAAGAAATGATTAGAAGATGACCTTGGTCTTTGGCGGCACATCCCCAAACAATTCAAAAGTATGTGTTAGATTTGCACCGTTGTTTGACCTCCGTGGCAGATTAATCCATGAGGGAAATACCGCAAACAATCACTTCTAAAATATTTTCTCAGCAGGAGTCCAGTTCAGAATTGGAAATGCAGGCGCAGGCACAGATTTGAAGAACAATACACCAGAGACAAATCTGTTTTCCTGTTCATGCCGCGATCGAATATGAACTACAATTACTTATTGATTCTGGAAAAGGCCGCATACTTCATCTGTGTGCAGGTCAACAATTCAGTGTGTTACCTTGATCTTATCTTATATTTATCTTTCAGAAGTAATAATAATCATAAACTCTGGGTGCACGCCATTCCTCATACAGACACCCCTCATTTTTGACCCCCAAAGCAACATTACACACAGTCTCTGAAATGGAGTTGGTGCCGTAGCACAATTGCACTGGAGTTTTGACGCCAGGCTGCTGCCTTTTGTTCCTGCAAGCTGCAGAATTTCAATTAATGTCTGTCTTTATTCTATTCCCTGTGAAAGATATAGAATGCACCACAGCGCTTTTGCCCACTCACATAAGAACAGAGTGCACACAAAGACGCATTCAGCTCCTGGTGGGATATTGTATTACGAGCAACAGTGTAAATGTCTGTGTAGGATAACGCCAGTCATCCAGGTTGTGAGATGTCAAAACAAAACAAAACAATCGATCGGATTTGTACGACAGCTCGGGATATTGGGACATTTGTCGCGAAGGGTTCTCAAGCTGAAATGTGCCGAGTTGGAACTACTCAGCATTCGGACATAGGAGGAAGTCAAACCTTGGATGTGTTGGAAAAGGAATTTCAAACTGACTTCTATTTCTGAGTCTTTTTATTGTTGTTGACAACATTTGTCACCACAGACTGAAAGGCTGAACTCTTCTTTGCAGCAATAAACGCAGCCTTATTATACTCCACAGAGTTACCCATTTTCCTGTGAACGCCCACATCTTTACAGGCAAGAAAAGGGGATGATAGAGGCCTGTTCTTACAAAATGGGTCAGTGGGTACGTTGAAATGGCACCGACGACCCCCAGATCCATGCATGCACAGAACAGACCATCATTTTCAATTTTCTTCCGTTTTCTTTCCAATGATAAAGAGACTTTTGCTTGTCACCTTTTGTCTAAAAAATGTATTATCTGTAGACGACTGTAGTGGATGGTGAGAAGACCACATAGGACTCTGGCAGCTTATTACAAAGTGAAAATTGACTCTTTGTGCCAGCTGATAGATTTTTTTTTTTTTTCAAAGAGATCCTACAACTCAATGGTCAGACTTTTCAGCACAGAGACAAATGAATGGAACTGCGAGCGTGAAAAAATGGAAACTATTTACCCTGCTGCACCAAATACTTCTCTGTTTTAATCCAAAGCTTTTCCTTAAAAAAACAAATAAGTGTCTTTTCAATGAGATTTGAAACAATTTCTGTTTTTAGATTGGAGCTCTCCACTATAAGGGTCCTGCCAAAATCCATATTATTAGTTTTATAGATTTGACCACGAGTGTAGCAGAGGTTCTCTGAGAGCTCCAATTGATTGGGAATATTGACCGTTCTTCCAATCCCTCACTCAGCCTGTTCACCATCAGCATTGCTAATACACCAAACCAGGGGTGTAACTCTTTTCCTGTGGCTCATCAATTCAACGACCTCTTTATAAAAGGGTAAATTAAACCACGTCCCACAGCCATTTTACCTCACCGACAGCAGGTTAATGGCTCATCAAGAGTCTGTTCTCTCTCCTGAAACTGATCTCCTCATTCTCACGCCTGCTCGTCCTTATACAGCTCTATTGATGACTCTGTGCCGCAAGTGCGCACAAGCACAATTTCTTGTGCTCGAGTGTGCGTTGCCATAAAAACCTCTTTGAAATTTAAGAGTGGCATAGTGTTGCCTGCTGGAAACACACAAGGTTTCGGGTGTGTGTGTGTGTGCTTGAAGTGGCGGGGAAAAAAGAGCGAGGGCTCTTAGAGAGTGAAGAGACTCAGACAAAGCAGTGGTTTTTTGGGGGGGGTTCTTTTTTCTTTGTCTCCATCATCACTGAACTGCCCAGTGGAGGCTGTGGGAGGTAGGGGATTATCAGAGGTTGGTGCAGCAGTAATGAAGGAAAACTCCCAGAAGACACAACCGACTATAGGCACCCGGCAGACCGGGGGAATTGGCTCAAGCAATCAGGTGTAACAGGAGAAAGAAAACCAGAGATCTGTGGGTCCTGCAAGCAGCAGCCGAGACTGTCGGCAAAAAGCAGCAAGCACCGAGGGCTTAAGGTGGCTTTCAGTCTTGAGTCAACAGAAAACTCAATAGAGTTTCTGTCGTGACACTCGACATTTTTATATAAACGAAACAAGAAAAAGATCATTTTAGTCTCAGATCAAAATTTTACATTCAAAGCTATCAGCAGTGTTGTTGAAGTTATAGAGTGTGACTAGTAGATCAGCTATGAATAGTAACCACTTACTGATCACAAGTCAGAATATCGGATGGATTAAGAGAGCTGCTGTCCCACATTATCTGAGCTCTCAGCTCTGCGTGGGTTCATCGAATAACACATTCACTCCTGAAGCTATCTGAAGTTCCATCACTTCACTGAAGGAAGATGCCTCCTCGGTGTGATGCTAATGCGGGACCTTTCAATGCATGAATGTCTGCTCGAAGAGGAAGTGACAGTACAGCTTCAAAGAGCAACACATACACAGAACAGCTGACAGGTCTCACCAAGGTAAGCTAATGTCTGTATTGTTGCTAATCCACTTGAGGGACTGTGAAAACCAGCGAATGCTAATGTTACACGTCAGCAACATCTTTAATTTTGCTAACTGGAAGACCAAGCTTGTTCAGGATTCTTCAGCTGCCCCTCCCTCGCAAAACTGAACTTGAGCCAAGTAGTTACCATTAATACGACAGTTTGAGCAAATACTACAGCTAATGTTGAACTTGTTATCAAGACTTTCCTACACTCTGCAGCTGTACAATTGCTTAAATGTATGATGAGGTGACAAGTAACCAACTTCTTGAGATTTCAATCATTTTAACTGGCCACTATTTGAAAAATAGTAAATAGTTTCTTGCACTTTACTGGCAACAGTATTTAAGTAACCTGACCTCACACTGAGTCTTTGCTCAATACTGGTCAAGTGTAGTAGGCAATAAGGACACCATATTTTTTATCTTCAATCGCAACATTGTTTAGCAACTCTAATGTCCTGCTCTCAAACTGCTGCGCTCAGCTAATTGTTTATCCCCCCCCCCCCCCCCTTCCCCCCGGATATTAATAGTATTACTTCCTCTGCCAGACTTTCTCAGCAGTCAGGAAACAGTTTCTGTCAGAAAATCCCTGTGTACACATTGATTTGATATCATCCAAGTGCATCGGGGTGAGCAAAGTTGTTGATCCCTGTTTAGAAACAGCAATATAAGAAACCAAGTGCAGCGAGTTTAACTCCCTCCAGACACATATTTGATTTTTAAGCACAAGCTTCTGTAGCTGGTTTGCTGTTCCATTAATTATGCTCGAGAAAATGCTAACACACACACACACACACACACCAATGGCTTCCACATATACCTCTGTATATTTATACATTTACTTACCACGTTCTGCTTTGGCACCAGGGTCTGGTAGCAGAACAATCTTCCTCTATAACACGACAGCAGAGTAAAATGAACTGCTCGATTCCAACCAAGCCAGATTGCAAATGCGGAAGTGAAAGAAGTCTCCAAGGGGCTGCTCCACAGCCCCGTCTCCCCTTCCCTGAGGTGGAAAGCCCTAGTTTGAGTGTTCACTTACATCATCAAAGGGCCCTTCTGTCTCATGTAATATTAACATGTGCTAAATCAGTGGCAAACAGCAGCAGCAATGTTTACACAGCATTAGCAGAGGCTTGCAAAGCCTCATAGAGAGGGGGCCGTCTTTGTGCTCTAAGATTAGGAGGCTCGCGCACCCACAGGAAGAGGCTTGATTACTGAATACGAAGGTTCACTGTTTCACAAGGTGACTAATTTTGGCACATTGTCCTCCACAGGAGCCCTCCTGAGCAGGAAGGGACATTCATCTGTAAACCGTCTGACTTCTTGACACGGGTTTAAATCTAATAATCAGAAAGCTTTGGAGGTGAAGTGGGCTGTCACAGTGAAGTCAAATCTGCCTGAAATTAAGTCCATTAATCACATGGTGTACCGTTTAGTCCTTTTTTTGCTACATCCTGTGTGTCTGCGCAGAGGGGTGAAAAAAGGGACTTGGGCCCCTTAGTTGGAAAGAGAGGAAGGGGGGGAATGCTTGGTGGTGCAGAAGAAAAGCCATCAATTCTCATTATGGAAAATAGATCATCACTCCTAATTAAAGCCACGGCTTTTGTACCACAGACAAATGCAGAATATTGCAGGCCAGCGATGGCAGGCGACACCCGCCACAGATTAATTAGGTGCAGGACTAAAAACCTTTGAGGATCCTGTGAATTTTTGCCCCAGATAGAATAATAAAGGTAACACGCCATATATTGCAGGGCAGGTCCTTTGGGAGAATATATGAGAAGAAATGTCAAATGACAGCATGTTAATGATCCACCCTGAACAGCTCTTCTGTGTGGTTGTGCACTGCCAGGTATTTATGATTGAGAGCTAAATATACTTTGTGCATTTTCGAATGTAATTCTTGTAATGTGGAAGTAAAGGGAGACAAAGGGAATGCATGTGAAGCTGCATCATGCTGTGTCTCACTTTTTTTTTTAATATTCTTGTTTTTACATCACCTCTGGTCACACGGGTGAAATGAAAACTTCATGTTCGAGGTGCTGGCATGCGCTCAGTAATGGTGAGACAATAGAGTCAATGAGATAGATTGGGATTTGCTCTTTGTCAAATGTGGAGTGACGGGTTTCGAAAGTGGGGCTGCTTTGGCACCAGCAGAAGGGGGTTATTGGTCGAGTGAGGACCACTATAGATAATTGGGATCCTCCTTTTTAGATGATTAAGATGGTGTTAGAGGGTTTTTTTTCTAGGAACGGAGGGAGAGTTTCATTAAGTTAAAAAACTTCCATCCTTGTCTTCATGATTAAATATCGAAAGAGTTCCACATTACAGAAGTTACGTAAACATGCAGCTGATTGATATCCCACACGACTACAGCACGGACTCGCATTATGTGTGATATAACAAGCATCGACGAGCATGTGTCACTTTAACATTGAATGCCCCACCTGACATGTTATCGAGTTTGAAGGGCCACATTCTGTCATTTTGTATTTATGGTTGTAAAATTCATGACCACAGCTCCTAACATAGAGACAGGGCCACTACGGCAACAGCTTTGGCTTTTTATTTTGTTTGTTTGTTTCGTTTTTTTAAAGAAATAAGCAAAGCAGGAACATAAATCCAGCGAGGCACAAACAGGACATATACCTAATTTCATTTCCTCTCTTCTGTGACCCAGCGTAGTCTTATCTCTCTCCTCAGCACTTTTCTTCCTGCGTTGTTTATTTATTTTCCCCCTCTCCATTTCCCGCTCTCTTTTTAAGACTTTAAGCCAGATAAGTTGTGGTTTGTTTAGCAAAGGTCGCTGCTGGGGAGAATATCCTGGCGAAGGTAAAGAGAAAAAAAAAAGGAAAGAAAAAAAACGGCATTGCAGCTCAGGCCGAAATAGACTCATAATGCAAGTGGAGCGTTGCCTTGTGCATATTCATGAGGCAGGTATTGCTCATCTTTGATCCATATCAATAAAGGATGCAGATGCAGATGTGCACATGGACACACACGAGGCATCGCTCGCCCTCCCAATGGCTGCTCATACCACCACACACACCAGAGTCAGCCTCACTAGCTGCCCCCCCCCTGAGGATTTATATCATAAACATAGTTCACTGGACTGTCCCTTATTGTCAAGCTCCAAACCGCACATGTGTTGTTCACAAGTGCTCTTGATTTGCATTGGTGAGGGCATAAAATGTGATATACGCTGCGGCAAGTATGCTGCATGTGTTATTTTAGGTTCATTTGATCCAGATGCCTTCATTGGTTTGATCTCATTGCATTACGGGCTGCCACAGGGGAGATTGTGTCATGTGTTGCGTGGAACTAAAATGCTTCTTGAAATGGAAATCAAGATTAACTTAAAAACGCAACAGCACGTGTCAGCACGTATAGCTGGCTGTCATACAGCTGTTGTGCACAGATGTGATGCTGGCTGTGATGGGCAACGACAACTCACACACACAGGTGATAACTTGTACATGTACAAGTAAAGGTCTCTCTCTCTCACACACACATGCACACACGGACACATAGACACGCACACACACATAACTGAATGGCTGCTCGTATAGCCATCACTTGAATTTTGTATTATACTGTGTTAGTATTCAGTTTTGGCCGTGGCGGCACGAAACTTAATATCTAACATTATAAAAGTCGAGGTGAAAGTAATTCCTTCACATTGGAAAATTGTCTCTGTTACTAAATAGCTGCAAGGACACTTTTTTGATGGGGGTCCCTCTCCCTAATGACAGAGCAGAAAGAAAAGCGCAAGTTGAAGAGTATGTTTATTGTATATAATAGAATGCAGGATATATATTCTCTTAACGTCGGCTATGACTCAGTGGGGTGGAAGCAATTTAAAAGGAGTCTCGAAATGAAATAAAACGAGAAAAAATAGTCTTTTTCAGTGAAACTGTCCTTTTATGTTTTTACCGTTTAAGAAAAAGCCAGTTAATAGCGCAGCTTTGGGGATGGACAACTTGGAACATAGTCAGGGCCACCGCCACAGAAATCCCACACACACCACTGTTGGGGCGACAGTGTGGCCAAGCAGCTCCCACAAATGAAGAAAATATGCCCCATCATTTAACCGTCTCCAATTAGAAGAGTTTAATTTGTTCCTCTTCAGTCATAGACGTGATGGATATGATACTCAGTCGTGGTTAAATTGACCTTCATCCGTCTGTCACATGACACCAATAATTCACAGACTTTGGGGAATTTTCAGCCTGTGGGCTGCTCGTGCCACCACGCCTGGGAGCTTTACGGCCCTCGGGTCTGTCGCCCATGTGTTGTGTGGCTGAAAACTGCCGTAGCTTTATTAGGAGAGGAATCCAAGGCCGTTTGCGATCGGTCATAAGTAAGATTTCCTCGGCTTCATTCATTTTAATGAGCGACCAGTGAAACATGTGTATTCCACCATTCGGAGCACCATTATATATCTCTGTCATCATTTTTTGAAACTGCTGACGAGAGTGTAAATAATGGGAAACAAAGTGCGACAGAAAGTAATGGCTTTTTTCTCCCTCTCTCTCTCGGCATGTAATTACTGTACCTGCACTAACAGGCGACTGACACACCAACATAAAAACTTTTAATCCCTGCCCGCTGCCTTTCAGAACACCAAATTATGTTTCATTTTGCTCTTTGTTCAGTCAGTAATGAAATACCGTATCGGCCCCTGCTTTCTCTGTTGCCATGGCAACAAACATCCCCCTTCGAAATACAGCGGAAGAATACTCAATCAGGCCTGAGTCACGAAGGTGGGAACGTTTGTGTCCAAAACCAAGTAGAGTAAAGAAGACACTGCGCTTGTGGCTGGAGCAGCATGATCACTTCATTTTCTGTTTGATAATCAGCCTCATTTCAGGATTTAATTTCAAAACAATCAACATCTCATCAGAACATCTCTTTCGAGCTCTTTCTTTGGTGAACGGCATTAGAGTTTCTAAAAACTTTAAAATAGCATCGATAAAGTCTAAATATCTGTAATTAAAATGATGTGGCTTTTGTTTGGTTTTCCCACCCCTACCATTTTTTATTTATTCAATTCAAATCCAGATTTGTGTGAAAACATTTAAAAAAATTTGAGTGATGGATTTATGCTCATTCTTTCTTTAGATCTTACTTAATTCAGTGTATTTAAATCAAATTTATGCTTGTGTTTCATTTTCTCACTTTTATTTCTCTTTTTTTAATACGATCTTTATATATTTGGGGACTCATTGAGAAAATATCAAAAATGTCAGAATAATTCAAATTTGCAATCATAATGTGAAGTTTCTTCTGTATTTTAA
>JAUESE010000085.1:7675092-7688249 GCA_032274725.1 Malacoctenus triangulatus
ACTCATTGAGAAAATATCAAAAATGTCAGAATAATTCAAATTTGCAATCATAATGTGAAGTTTCTTCTGTATTTTAAGAATTTTTTTTGTCATAATGGCATTTAATCTAAAATTTCATGAGAATTGATCGAGTTTCTGGGTAATTTTACTCCCTTTTTATTGTAAATTACCATTTCCTTTGGTCTTTTTTCCATTACACATCTTAATCCCATTGAAACTGTCGTGAGGTTTGGTGATTGGCCTGGAATGGTGATTGGGTAACAGGCAACGTGAGCTTTTTGGGCTCGTGTTTGCGTGTGACACCCAAAGACATCCGTCCCATCAGCTCTGATTGTGAGTGCAAATATTTGTCAGTTTACGTGACGTCGACTGTCACACATTTAGTTAAGAAGCTCTGCCTCCCTTGCGCTGTGTGGGAGACTTATTTTTCCACAGTGACCCTGTGCTATTCTGGGCCAGCAGCTCTGCTATTTGACAGCCGACTTCTGGTCGCTATTTCCCCAGAGGTTAGGCTGAGGCGGACATCTCTCCTGCGAGACGCGGCGCTAACATACACACAGCCTGCGCTCCTCACGGACATCAGCAAGCAACACATACACCACAAAGCAGTGACACTCCCAGAGGTGTCAGATGGAGGGGCCTGCTTCTACTACCTTTTACACAGGGGCCGAGCTAAAAGCACATCACGACTGTCAAAAGCATGAATTACTGTTGCGGCGGCACGATCGGGACGCCGTAGGTGCATTGCGAGTTGCTTGTGATTTGTTTTCCTCTGTCGACTTCACCCATCGACTGCTCACGACTCGCTGCTGCAGAACTGAATTACAGTTTTGTGCAATCTTTCCTTCCAAACAGTAACAATTATGCAAACAGTCTGATGCTCAGCATGTGAGACAGAGTAGAGGAGGCAGAGAGAAGGCAGTTTGCACTGAAATATCTTGCACAAGGGGAAAGCCCCCCTGTTGACTGCATAGGCTGAACAGCGCATGGGCCATTTGCGAGACCCTGGTGATCATGAGCCACGCCGGCCAGGTCGACTCAGGTGAGTTCAACAAAGAGATTCATCTCCACTAAGGAGGACTGACATTTTGTACCCGACCAATCAGTGGTCAGAGCAGAGCATGACACATCAGAGCCTGAGCCTGGTGAAGTCGAGAGGTAAACATGTTTGTTTTTAAAGGGATCATTCACTGCTGCTAAAGAATGAAGAATCTGTCATTTCCAGCCACAGACATTCCCATTTACAACATTTTCTTTTCTTCTTCATATCATTTCTACAGTTTTTTTCCTCATAAATGTACAAGTACAAGTACATCGGTACACAGAAAGGAACTTCTTCTGTTGAGGATGTACTGTTTTAAAAATAGTTTTAAAAGTTTTAAAGTTAATAGACTGAATGGCACACATTACTCCTTCGATGACTTTATTTCACAATAAGAGAAAAATCAGATTTTGACCCGTTAATACCTCTGGAGCGATTCAGACTGTTCCTGCTGTTGTTGTCTTAACAGATGGCATCCAACCCTTTATTTGTGTTTTTGTATTTGAAAATGAATTTTAGTTGATGTGAATATTATCTTGCCACTTCACAAGGTCCTGCTCTCTCACTGTCCAACAACAATAATTACACACACAACTTCTGGCATATCTCTTTTAAAGACTTGTTCCAACAATTTCATTTGACAGTTTTCTCAATGCAATTCATCAAACCCCTTATCAGCGCTGGTAAGTGACATCCTCCGGCAACCATGGACACCAGTGCAATGTAATCTGGCCATTGTTTGTCTCCACTCTGTCTGTCTTTATTTTCTTTCTCCTCCTCCTTTGCTGTCTTTGCCCCTGTTGCATTTATGCATAGATGGCATGCTAAGTGAAAGAGGAGCCAATGGGGATGAGCAATGCCTGCTAAGCTGGTCTTAGTCACGGGGCATTGTCATTAGATTAATGGAGCAGAAGGAGCCATCCGCTCTCTCTCGCTCTCCCTCTCTTTCCCTCTCTCTCTCCAGAGGGGTGTCTTACTTTAGGTGGGGTAAAGAGAGGAGAACATGAGGCAGAGGATGTGGCCTCACCGCAGTTTGAGGGTGATGTGGCTTTTAACCCTGCCCACCCACCCTCTACTCCCCCCTGATTGCACCCTCTGCTGATCTCAACAAGCGTAATTTTTGTTCATTTTATTTGGTGATTTCAAAAATGACATTATTGCTACAAAAAATGATACATTCCGTTTCCCTTACTTTTGTTCCATGCATTTAAATATCTGAATAGCCTGGGTTTGCATTGTGAATAAACCAAAAGTAAAGCTCACATCTATTTTTCAATTCCACATTCTGTAATTGGATGTAATGTAATTTTTCATTAGGGAATATTTACAGGTGGGGGCAGCGCCCACAGTCTGATGTATTTTTTGTTTGTTTTCTTGCTGTGTTGACAATCTTTTAAAGGTTCTCGAAACATCAGGAAGTCCCACATAAACCACAAACCTACTACTTGTGTACTTGAGCTGCAGACTGGAGGGGGGGGATAAATCCCCCTGGCAAATCACACCCTGAGCAGAGTCAATAACTCTTTGTTAGGTCTCAGGTACTTTGTAATTTCCACTCTCTAAATGAAATTCAACCCAAATGCTGCTGGAATACAACTTCGCTTCAACTTAGCCCACAGCATCTAAATTTATATCAACACATTTCTTTTAGTTTGGAATTCAGTTTGTGGTATTGAATTAATTCTGGCAACAGTGAAAGCAACGAAGCTGAAAACCTGAGGAAAAACAGTGTTGGCTGAAAAGAGGAGACAATTTTTTCCATGGAAAAATTATTCCAAACTCCTTTGCTTCGTTATTTCCAGCTTATTTCCCCAAACCTTGGTGTCATGCAGGTATCGGAGGTTTACGGATTTACCTTCAGCTCCGGCGCAACTTCTATCTAATTCTCATAATGTCTTTTTGTCGGCCATATCATGTTTTCCAACAAAAATCCTCGGTATGCATATTGAATCACACTCTACTTCCCTTCCTACCTGGCTCAAAGAAAGAACCCTTTTTTTCCGCAAACCATTCATGGAAGTGATATGATGCGATTGTCTGCCCGGTTAAGCAACACTTCCGAGTGACACATTGCCAGATCACAGCATTGCTCATACATTTTCTAAAAGGCTGCATTTCAGATGCTGTGAACAGTGTAGCAATAATTGCTTGTGGGAATACGGCTGTGGTGTTGTGGTCACGCATTGTCAATTAGTGCTGCAAAGAGGTAACAGAGGCCCTTGAAGTATATGTGTATACAATGCACAATGTCCAATGATGACTTGGAATGTAGAGGATGAACTTGGTTGAGTACAAAGCAATGCAAAGAATGTACAAAGCTAAAACAGGACAATAACAGAAGATGTTGTACCAACTGTGAAAACAGTCAGAGGGAAACAATCATGTTTCAAAAACCAAAAATTGGAGCAAATGTCAAATCTCATCATCAACCCTCTGAGAATGTAAAGCACGCATTGGTGACGATGAGAAGCCTAAGAATCATTAACTTTAGAAATGCACCATGGTAACTCCATTTTCCTATGTTGGTTTTTTTTTTCATACATCGGTTTCATGCATTTTTATAAGCTTTGGCTTCAACCTTCACCCTTTTGGGTCCCTGGGAAATTCAGAATTTTCACTTTGAGTTTGTAAAATTGCTATTTGTCGCAAGTGAAATGCAATAAATTCCTTTCACTCATTCATCCTTTTATAGAAATATGCAGACATTGGCAACAAAGAGAAGGCAAACGTATTAAAAGGCAGCAAATTAAACTTCCGACTGCTCCGAATTCTGTCTAACTCCATCGTCCAAAGTAACCTACAGAGGTGCTGGGAAAAAATGACAAGGCAAGGCTACTTTATTTCTAAAGCACCATTCAGACTCTAGGAAATTCACAGTCCCTCGCAGACATCAGTACCTTTCAGAAGCCCGATGGTTCCAATGACAACCAAACATGACACCAAAAGTGAGAAAAGTTTGTTTGATGGATTATTTGTTTCTTGTAATCATACTTGTTGGCAACGAATGTTGTACCATCAGAAAGCCTGTTTTTCCATGTTTTTTAGGGGGTTGTGTTGAGACTGTGTTATTGTGTTTTACAGGATGAGGTTTTTGGTCCTGGATAGAATATTTTTCTCAGCTTTAGTATCAGAAATAAAATTTCAAAAAAATTAAACAAATGTCTAACCTTTTTCTCTTTTGTTTGTTTTTTTTGTTGTTTTTACCATCCCTGGAATGGTGATACTTTGTCAGAAACTTCTCTTATTTCTACCTCTGACAACTTGAGATGGTAGAAAAATACAAGATGAGACAGCTCATTCACACTTTAGCGTGTGTGTTTGGAGATGTACTCATTCGTGTTGCAGTGATTGAACCGGCAGTTTGAGAACCCTTTAACAATGGGGCTGAAATGGAAGCGAGACGTATCCTGGCCATCCTCTTGAGACCAGCAGCAATTAAGGCACATTCATTGCGAAATCTGCTGAACACTGTTGGTGTCCTGTTTAATGTTTTTCGGAAGAATAAATTGACAAAGGAATTGATAGAAATGATTTACAACCATTGTTGAGGACAAACAGTGCCCATGCACACAGTGTTGCTACACTTGATATGATGAGGTTTGCATATTCGATAGCACGAGTTGTCAGTGGTGCTCAACTTCCTTTTGTGATTTCAAGTTTGAGAACAAATAAAATTAAAAACCCTAAATCTAACGGTTCATCGTCATCAGCGTCAGAGTGACACACACATTTGACATAAATTCTGGCAACATTGTCTTACAATAGAAAAATAGTTCATACTGCTCAGATAGGTCTACATGTCTTTTATTCTACAGGGGGGGATCTAAAGGATGTAGCGTTGTGTGCCTTCAGCTGTCGACCAGGCAGCTCGTAGCGTTAGTTTGAGCTTTAGTGGTTCATTGCTAATGTGTGGTGAGGAGGAAGTCTGCGCTCTCCCGAGTGCCCTCTAGTTTTGTTTGATTTAGCCTCAAATAAAACTCTTTGTTTCTCTACATGCCTCCCATGGACCACTGTATTGTCACTCTTTTTCTGCTGCTTCGTGACATACACCTTCTATTGTTTCACCAGCAATGCAAGAATTTAACCTTCTAACAGCTTTTTAGTGACAACTTTACTGGGTGTCAGTGTATTGACTGTCCTGTTGTGTTTAGAAAATTGAACCATGTAAGGATGGGTCGTCCCTGTTTGATTTTTGCAGCGAGAGAGAGAGAAAAAAAAGCAAAACACATGTTGTAATCAACACCAGCAAAGTAGAAAAAAGAAAGAAACATCGACCTGTCTATTGATACACATTCAGTTTGAGAAAAAAAGGTCAAAAAGGCTGATTCTGTCACCTTTACATGGGAATTGTCGGCCTTTGGTAGCTTTAGAAAGTTGACAGCTCATTGTGGGATGAATGTAAATTAAACTGAGGTTCATTGTGATGCCAAAACAGACTGATGGCTGATTTCTAAAGACAAATATGCAATTACACTATGCAGCAAGAACACCCCTGGGAGGGCAGCTGTGAATATGCACCTAATGGCGGCTCTCTCAACCTGCTGTCTGTTACTGTGGAAATAACCTTAAATGTTACCAGATGGCCCCCGACTGGTCATAAGGCGGCCCATTCCCTAAAAGTGTTGGATGACAGCAGCATAGTTTAATGAGTTCTTTATATGAAGGAGCATTTTCAAGGTGGAAGAGTGAAAAGCGGGAGGCTTATTTACAGTGGAGATGTCGAGACTCCGCTCCCCGAGGAGCAATAGGTGCCGCAGCGTTAAATTCTCCAAGCTTAATTACACCAATCCTAAATGAATTGGACTCAGAATTTATAGTTGAGCTTTGCTATGTAAGGAAAACACCTTTGACACGTTTAGTCGCAGGGTTCACATGAGTTGGCATACCGGTGCTAAAGTTATGTCGGCTCCTTAATGAAGTAATTAGCTAAAGTCGTCGCATCAAAGCCTTGTGCTGATTGCAAATTTGACTTTGTCTGGTCACAGGCCACGATTCATTTATCATTTGGATGAATATTATGTGCCAGGAAGCGCGCCAATATATTGCCAGTATAAACTCAAACACAATAATACCCTTTTGTTCAACTCGCATCACGTCAGGGTGAGAGTGCGATGCTGCAAACGCACCTCACTCGAAACATTTGTCTTTATGAACGCAATAAGGTGTAAAAGTGAAATGTTTTTACAGGGATTGTCTTTGCCCTGACGCCACAGTTCTGCTGCAGGAATTTAGTTGATCGTGGAATCAGAAGAAAAGGCTCATCAGAACAAACGTCTGAAGAGCTTCTGCTTCCTAAAGTCACTCCGTTTCACACGTTTTTTTCACTGTAGAGTATTTTTACCTCATGCAAAGTTCCCTGATGTTTCTCCTATATTACCAAGGATTTGTACTTTCAAAGCTACTCAAATATGGGCTAAGGCTCAGGAGCCCACTGCATAATAGATTATGTGTTATTTATTAACACCCTATAAGAACTTCTTCTCCAGGATGTGGGCAGGCTAATAGCCATCCTGATGGAGCCTCTTTTTTTAAACTATTTTCCCAATTCTACCGAGAGCCAGTGCTGTGATGGCCTTTCACGTCTTTCACACTTCCTTGTTCTCACCTGGGAGAAATTCACACAAGCATTAATTTAAAAGAAGCGAAATCAGTGTGACATTTCCACTGGCACATTTAGACTGCCAAAGACACAAATGCACACCGCCGATCAGTCAGCCTGATGCATCCGGGCTCTTTGTAGGTCTAATGTGTTTGAACAACTTCAACGCTGGATTTTCTTTTCCCACAAACAAATGAAAGTGTTAATTTATGTGATGTGAATAAAATCAATCAGCTGTTTTTCATCATTATTTATGCTTCTCAGGAGTTCTTCTTTTGAGTTTGTCAACAGCAAGAACGGTGTAGGAGGGTTTTTTTTTCCTGCCCCTGAGCTGTGATGTTTATTTTTCAACATGATGCTTTACACGTGCATTACACAAAATAAGCAATTATTGAGTCTTATATATTTCAACCTCTGTGCTCTATTTTTTTTCCATCTCGCTTTGCCCATCCCCCAATTTAAAGGTTGAGGCATTAAGGACTGACAGCCGCTGACCTTTCCCACAGCGTGCATCTATTATCCAACAGCACTAATCATGCTTTTCTTGTGCCTTAGATAGATGTGAGGAGGCAGAGGGATGTGATGTAGAGAAATGTCAAGGTCTTGCTGTGTTCACATTTTGTATTAGATTGGGCGGCGGTGCTACAGATCCCCTGTATCAATAGAGAATCTGATGCCCTATGGAAAAAAAGGAACATTTTCCGAGTGTCTTTAAAGCCCCAGTATTTATTTCAAACAGGAATCAATAAATGTTCATGTCAGGTTTGGGGATAAATGACACATTTATGTGACTGCTTAGTTTCTTTCTTGTTGCATTGTTTTGCTTTCGATTTAAAAGTCGCAGTGTCGGTTGATGTACTTTAAGGTGGAAGTGCTTAGAAGTAGAGAAATCATGGTCCACATTGGATCATTTTACCAGCCTTATGTTTCAACTAATTTCCTGAAACTAGAGTTGTTTGGAGAAGGACTTGTAAACAGGACTAGTAAACAGTATTGACCAAAAATAGAAAAGTTGTTTTTTTTTGTTCATTTTTATCTAATAATAATATCAATAATAATAATAATAATAATAATAATAATAATAATAATAATAATAATAATAATAGTAATAATAATAATGACATGTGATAATTATTTAGCATAGAATAAGAAATCAATAAACATTTTGCCCTGAAACACAAAATTAAAAACAGTTTTCTTGACTTCTGAAAATATCATGTTATATAAAATTGTAAGATAAAAATATAAAGATGAAGTTTGAACATGCAATTATTTTCCTTTCAACAAGAAGCTTTAACCCTTTTGGTTCCCGCTGTGGTGTTCCCCAAATGGAAACACACTAAAGCATCAAGCTGTCATACCTTGAAAAGAAAAAAGGCCCATCTGATAGTGTGTGGCCACAGCATCACACGTCTCCTGCATGGACCAGCATTTTGGATGCGAGGGCCTATTTTTGACAGTGTCATTTAGGATTCGCTGGCCATTGAACTGTAAGTTGTCGAGAGTGCAGCAATTGCCGTCTGAGTCAGGCCACTTTGTCATGGATGCCAGTGTTTGACAGCGACTGTCGCGCACTGAAGTCTCACTCTGCCTCGGTGGTTAAGCGTCTGAGGGCTCTGTTTATCCTGCACCATGTGATGGTGTCGCGCAACAATGTTTGCTCATAATTTCCAGAGAAAGTGGCGTCAAACTGCATTACCTGGTTTAAACTACTGCCGATGTCGCGCCACCAATAAGTGTGCCATTCTTTACAGTACAGCGGGTTAAACATTTCAATCCCCCTGAAACAGTTTTTAAATGGCTTCTGTTGCACAGGGACTGTAGAACGTACAGATAGATTAAAAGAAACAACCCAGAGGTCCATTTTCATAATTATGTTTTGGTGCCAAGCCCGGCTGCTTGGCTAGCACTCCTACAAGGGGGCGGTCGGAGGGAGGAGAGAAGGAAACGGGAAGAGAAATCAATACTTCAGCTGAAGCAGTCCTTTTTTGGGTGCGTGTGTTAGGGGGAGGAGGGTGAGCGGGGGGTCACCAGTTCGGCCCCCGTGGCTATCGCAGCTTCTGCAAAAGGGGCAATAGTTGTTGCAAGATGAACAAACTATTGTCCTACCTGGCAGACACAGTTTCATGACTGTACAGATGGTTCGGACTATCATCCCCGCTGCCCAGCCTTGAGTGCTCATAGCAAAATGAAAAGAGAGCCGTCCATCCAGCTTTCTGCTGGTAAAGCACAGCGGAGCAGCAAGACACCGAGGCCAATAGGAAGCGTGTGTAAATAGTTGCCCTCTGCCTGAGGCAAAGTGAGTCAGGCATTTGTTCCTCTCTCCATCCCTCCTTTAATGCCCTGTCATTCACTGCGCTGTGAACGAGATAATCCAATATCCCAGACTCTGAACAGAAGCCTTTGCCGTACGACCCTCATCTACAGCATGTGCAAACACATGATTTGATTTGTTTATATTGCTTTCAATTACCTCTCCGTGTCCCTTGTTGAGCTCAATAAAATTTTATATTGTGGATATTTATCTCTAGGTGCCCATTCTGTCGCCCTGTGGCCTTCTTCATTTAAGCGTTCAGATTTCGATGTCCATAAATCAGGCTGCAGCTCCTGTCCACGCGGTCACTGAAGAGGCCGTTGGTCCTTGACACTTTAGAGGGGGCGAATAAGCAAAGTAGTGACTGCGGTAAACAGATTGCTGGCACCTCCTTTTGTATTACATCAGGTGCTTTTTCTTTTTTTCTTTTTTTTTTTTTGGGTGCTGTGTGTCTGTCTGCAGCCGTGTGTGTGTCTGCTCTTGTCTCAGCTGTGTTGTCATCCACCCCCGCTGTTGTCTCATGTACGGCTCTAACCTCACCCCTACCGGCAGCAGAGCCGGTTTACCTCAGTGGGGGCCAGCAGCATATTATCATATTTATCGAGAAGCCAGCCGTGGCATTAGCAGGAATGCCCAAGCCTCAGCTGCAGCTGCAGGAAAAACAGCCGCTGTAAATCACACTGTCAGCCTTTCATGCAAGCTCAGTCATGGTTGTCAAGGAGACTGTGATGTGATTGTGGAGGCTGGTTGGTTTTGTGCACAATTTGACAACAGCTTTTCTTTCAAAATCAGATTCACAGTAAAGGAAACGGGAATAAAAACACTCAAATGTGCAGCTATAATTTTTTTGGGTGGTGTAAAGGTCAATAATACTGAGTGAGTAGATTTCAGATCATCAGTCATTAATGGTTTTCTTCGTCTAAACATGTTGAGCAATGTTCACAAACTGCTGCAGAAACCAGTTTTGGGAGGCCATCCGCTCCTCCAGTGATCCACAATAAAGACAAAATGGCTCTGTAAGCCTTCAGTAGATCATGGGACTTTTATTCTCAGGGTCGTGGGTTCAAGCCTTGTGTTGGGCAGGATTCCTCTTAAGAAAACAGGGTTTGAAAAGTGGCTTGATAAAATTAAAGAAAACTTATTATTTGTCATATGACTGTCGGATGAGTGAGGGGTGGTGCAAGGAGCAAATGATCAAATATGTCATCCTTTGATCCAAAAATGAAGAAAAATGTCATTTCTGTGGCAGAGGTTGGCACTCTGAGTGCTTCTCATTCTTCTTTTGACTCTTGTTTTGGTGTTATTTGGTAGATTGGATCATTGATGAATATAATGGTTTGTTAGCTTAGTTGACTCATCTCATTACTTTATAGGTTTGTCAAATCTTGATGTGTTTTGGCGGTTTCAAGGAATTTCAAATGCTTTCTGGTGGCAAAGCTCTATAAATTGTAAGTCAGTGTTTTTGAACCAAAACACCAAAGATGAGATTTTTGAGAATTCTTGGAGGTTGATTTTTGTGAAGTATAAAATCTAATGAATAGCTCATTTACTCACACTGTACTGATCATCAAAATAAAGCAACGAAAGCATGAATGTCAGGCAGACGTTCATCTGAAAGCTTCTTTGAATAGGCCCACGAAAAAAAATAAGAAAGTGAACAGAGCAGCGCTCAGGTAAAGGTAGAGCTGTCAGAAGACGTGCCTCATCATACCTCACACTGAGAGGCAGCATTATGCACATCACAGCCTAACTGTCGTAGTATTACTTATCCAGTGAAAAGAGTTCATGTCATAACTGTAATCAGTGCAGTACAGGGTGGAGTGGACCATCTATTGATCTCCTCAGTCACGTGCACCTTTGTGTGCTCTTGTTGTAAGGTTCATTTAGAGCTGGCAAGGGGCAAAAAGCAGAGAGGGACTTGTGGCGGAGTTGTTTGGGATTCACTGACCACATAGAATTGGGTCACTGAACTTACATGTTGCTTTCAAAGGAGGGTCTTTGTGATTGTGCGTACTTTTGCTGGCTGCAGCTTCGCCAAGATAATTTTGAAGGCCATGGCTCTTGCAGAAGACATTTGTTCATTGCAATCCACTCGCTAATATGATATAATGCTATGTCAGTTTGTCGTATTTCAAAATAACTTCGAACTAATTACCTGAGTGAGCGAAAACAACAGTGATGCTCATCTCAGGGAGTACTTGACAATCTCCTACTCCTGAAAAGACTCTAAATTCAGCACATTATTCATCTAGTTATTTCATCTTGCATTACCAGTTTGCCCCACTCGATGGTATATGGAGTGAATTGTGAACAAAATATTGACTGGAGATTTTAGCCAGTCATACCGTTGACATGAGGAGGAGGTACATACCATTTACCCACCAGAATTTGCTCAGATAAACCATATTGTTTATTGAATAAAAAAAGGCAGATTAACCAGATGTTTGACATGAAACTCTTAATTTTCTGTTTCCATGACCAAAACGATGTCAAAGCTGAAAACTGAGGATGCAGGTTCAAGGCTCAATGTGGCTCAAGTCACATCTTTCCCAAGTGTGTAGCTTTCCTGTGACACTTCTGACCTAAATTAAAAAAAATAAAAATAAAAATTCTGCAAGTAAGACTGAAAACGGACTAGATGCTAAAGTAACTCACCACTAATACTCAATGCAGTCGCATGGTTTACTTTGAATCTCATATATTGCATCTTAAACATCACTGACTTTGGATCATTGTGCTTTCTTCACTGTTTCAAAAACTTTCCTTTTTATAGCAGCTAAATGTTTGTATTTTGTTCAGTGATTGGGGTTGTTTTTCCCCCTTGTTGTGTAAGTCTTAGCTTTGTATTTTATGTGCTTCTATTCGTGAAACTCTACAGGAAAAACAAACCAAGTTCCAACTGTATTTTTAATCTACCAGCAGGGGGGCTTTCCTGATTGTTTACTGGTGGCTGAACTCAACTATTCTGGTCTTTTATCAGAGACTTACTTTCACGACAACAGTTTAAGCACTGGTATTTGAAAGGCACACCCTCCGAGTCCATACGTGGGCCTGCACTTGTGGGAGCAGCTGCTTTTGTTTGTTGGAACAGGGGTCTGCAGGGGGTAGATTGTGTGTCATTGAGGGTAGACCGAATTGTGTCCCAATCAGCCAAATATTTGTGGTTCTGCCGGTTAGTAAACAGCAACTTGAGCTAATTTCTGTTTCCGTTAAGAAGTGCTGAGGGAATTTCTGAGTGTTTTAAAGTCACTCGCAATTTGGCTCTACTTTGTCTTCCAGTTGCGTGGTTAGAGATGCAGAAGTGGAGGGTGAAAAGAAACAACAAACTGTGTCTCAAAATGTATTCTCCATCTGTTAACTGATAGTAGAGCAATTCATTGCTTTATACATACATTACATTATTATTCACTGCATTATTCCTTTTCAATATATGTCACTTTATTATTTATGACTTCATTCTTTATTACTTTCCAATATATCCATCTTACATGTTTCATATCAAACTTGAGGTCGTGGCAGGGGGCTTGAAATAATTCTTGCTGACAGTGAGCAAAAGGTCCCTATGTGCATGATTGAAACGAGCATCATGCTACTGTGATGCAAGAGCCCCCAATTTTCCTCCTTTTTTTTCACTTTGCGAATTATTTGTGTTTTTCGGGCTGCACAATGTTGTAGAGGTTTGCTCTCGGCCTCGGCAAAAACAAGTCCCCGTTATAGTATATATTCCAGGCTCTTAGGTGGCGCGCGCACTCATAACTCAAAGCCAATTGAAAGAGGGATGTTAAAAACAATGAGGAGGCAGAAAAATCAAGGTTTCAGCGCGGTTAGTAAGTATATGTATTTTAAAGCACATGATAGTGAAGACCGTCAACAAGAGGAACTTCTCCTTGTCGCATCGACTTTAAGGCCGGGCCACAATGTTAGCATTTAGTGTTGGAATACAGTAGTGGTGGTTCAGATGGAGAGGCGGGGTGTGTGGCCTAGGGAACCATTTTTGAAAACTACTGTTTTTCAGTCTCTGGAAACTGTCATGGTTACTCTTTGGAGTTGTCTATGTTCTCTTTGTAAATAGTTATTATTGGGCAGGTTTGTTTTTTTTCTTGACACTTCCCTTCCTCTCACCTTTGAGTGTATGTTTGTGTGTGTGTGTGTGTGTGTGTGTGTGTGTGTGTGTGTGTGTGTGTGTGTGTGTGTGTGTGTGT
>JAUESE010000085.1:7706129-7718228 GCA_032274725.1 Malacoctenus triangulatus
TATACTTGAAGGGGAAATGGGGAGGTGAATCAAAATGGCTTCCTTATACAGCCTATAGCCGAGCAACACACACACACGCACGCACGCACACACACAGTTGCTGAGCTGGCTGACTCCCTTTTTAAATCTGTGTCCATTGTTGTAATGATGGCAGAGGGAAAAAAGCAGAATGAGAAGCAGATGGCAAACTCGGAGCTTCCAAGGAGACGAGCTGAGGTCTCTTAATCAGTGCGTAAATGGAGGCGGGAGTTAGGAGAGAGTACTGATGAGGAAATTGCCATGAGAGGAGCGGTGCTGTTAGAGGATGTAGGTGAAACACTAATCCCAAGGTTAGAGTGCAGGAGAGCACATCGGATCGGGAGGCTTCCTTTAAAGACGCCCAGTTTTAGCGCGGATCAGCCATAACAATACAACCCGCCCGGGCGCGTTTTGTGCTCGTCCACCTTCTGCCGTGAGGACAGCTCAGACGCCAGTCGGCCTCGGAGGTTGCTCCGTGCAATCGGACACCAACTGTCACCTGCAGATTGTTGTCTTGTTGCTACTTGAACCAGACCTCCTTCCTCGTTGCTTCGTGCCGCAGTTTGGAGGCCCACTTGTCGCCACTGCTCTCAGCGGAGGGAGTCAGCATGAGACTGCAGTCTGTGCAGACCCACTTCCACTTTGTTGTGGTGTGCTGTGTTCACTGCCTTTCTCCAATTGTCAATTTTTTGGGAGGGAGGTGGGGGCTGCTAAAGCCAATCCTCACTCACTTTGGGTGAAGGCAGAGCAGAATTGTAGGAGGACACTTGGACACACTTGGGAAATCTATTTATGCATAGAGAGAACATGCAAACTCCAGATAGAAAGGCCTAACCAGGTGCAGACCCAGGACTTTCTAGCTGTGAGGTGAGAGTGCTGACCTCAGTACCACCAGCACCATTTTGGCTACTGTTGTTCCTCTGTGTCTCTCTCACCGCATGCATCAGACATCCCATAGGACCTCTTGTGTTCGAAATGCTCTGACGACATCATCCAACCAGCACCATGTTAAATCTTAAATTGTCTGAATCAGTTTGCCCCTTCTTTTCTTATTCTCAACATGCGCACGCAAGTACAGGCCCTGTTCACTTCCTGACTCATCCCTGCTCTCACCAGATGCCACTGTAGTCTCAGCCAAATCTGTAATTAGACAATAACTTTAATATTATATTAACTGGGGGAAAAAAAAGGTGTATAAACTGTGTGGGTACCATCGAATACAGACAGTGTTTTGTTTTGTTTTGAAGCTTGCAGAGCCGTGTAATAAATTGTTGCCTGAAGTTGCCCATGATGTCACAGTCGGCCTCCTACTCGTGTCTGCATGACTCAGGAAGAAGACACATTCATGCAAACTGAGCACCCCCTTCACTCCACTTCAGAGTGCAGGGTGATTGAACTTTGACCTGCGACATTGTGGGGCGATGTGATATCCGGCCAATTTGAGACAAGAGGTGGACTGAGCTCTCATGGGGGAATAGTGGCTCCTCAGCTTTTGCTTGTTTTTTCCCTTTGTGAATACTCACAGCAGCAGACACAATGTCTTTTAAAGCAGTGATGATGAAATGGCAAAAATAAAGTTTTATCAACGAATGAATAATTTATCATTTCGCAGCCTGTCGTTGTTAGCTGGCAACCCTGAGTGTATTTTAAGCACATTCAAAGGTGTATTACGTGTTTTTGCTGTATCATCCAGCTGTTTTTTTTAGCAGATTTTCAGGTCTATGACTGATAATTGTTTATCTAATAGAAATACTTTTTGTGGGGATGCAGATGTCATTATTTTAGATTTTGTTTTTCTTGTACAATCTATACATTAAGCACCACACAAGGTAAACTTTGCAAAAAAAAATGTGACTCACATCATTAGTTTAACAATTGTGATCTATCTACAGTCATATGACAAAAACAAGAGCGATGTCCAGTAAAATACTTCAGTGTAACCATGTGAAGCATCACAACTTTGAAATCTGCAGGCAGAGAGTAAAGCTGTGTTTTGTTTTAGGTTTTTTGTGTGTGAGATTATAAAAAGCTGAAAAGTTGTTTTCGCCTTGAATGCGACTGCATCAATCCAGGACTGTTTGAGTTTTACTCTTGCCATAACTCACTTCATAAACAGTTACGGCGTACTTTCGAGTGACACAGTGGTGTTTTTGGTATGTGGCGACGTCGGCGCGGAGCCATCTGGCCTCATTTGCATGTCATTTAATAAAGGTAAACACAGTGGGCGGTCCTGCATAATGGTGTGTTACTGTGGCATAGCATACGTCTCAAAATCAGACGGTGAGGATTTATCAACAGATGTGTTGTTCTGCCTTCAGATGTCTGCAGGGGTTTAATGAACTAGAGGGGACGCTTTTCACACTGTATAAAGCAGCTGTGGACGACCAGCACTGTAAGAATCACTTATGCGAATTTATAGATCTTTGAAGGCTGCTTTACTGATGTCCCAGCTTCAAACACAATCATATTTTATGCCGGTTTAAGCACATTTACTGGCTGGAGAGTGATTAATTAAAAGGATTTATTTACATGTTAAGCATTATTGTGTCAACCTTGCACATTCGCTGCCAGTATTTTAGCTTGCTGTTGTTGATGAAATTACCATAATGGCAGCACACTGACATTTTGCCAAGGACAGACGTGGTTTTGGCACACCTCGCAATTAAAAGTCTCGAAGACATTTTTTTCAAGCAAAGTTGCTTTATTTGAGGCGGAGTTTGGTTCTGGCAAGGTACTGGCAGCAAAATCAAACACGTGTGTTTCACGGTGAACGAATACGATCCGTGTTAAGTCACGGTGAAGGAGGAGGAGATCAAAGCCGCAGATCTTGTGGAACTTGATGTAGCGCAGCATGAAACTGGTTCACCTGCACAGGGTCGCGCTCAGAAACACACACCAGCCAACGCCCTAAAAATGTGGAGAATTTCTCATGTACTGTGAAACCTTCATAATTTGGAAAAAATACCATCTTATACATTTTTCATCAGACTGCACAGTTCTACATTATAATCCAGGATATTGCAGTAGATGAGTGTCAGGAAAGCAAAGAGAAATTGTGATTGTGGACTATTTGTCAGTGAGTTTTGAAACATCACTGTTGTACGCATTTTATTTAAATCCGTTTTTTAATGTCCCATTTGTTATAGAATAAATCGGAACACAGACAAAACTTCATTCTATGTATGTAGAAAGTTATCTTATGTTGTTTCAGTTTTGAGGCAAAAAGTTTTTCTCTTTTTTTTTTGTTCAGGTCCTGCTTTCCTACTGTTCATACCATTTCGTCTCTTACACTTTGCACTCTGTGTTTCGCTACCAGAAAGCCTCACAGATATGTGCAGTGAAATTCCACTCCCAGAAAACTGTCCAAACAGCCAGCGGTCCCACTGGTCATTGCTCTGACACCAAATGACAACTCTGTATTGATCTGTGAAGGGGTTTTCACATCACGCATCAACATACAAAACAGCACAAACTTCCACCTTCTATACTTTGCCGTGTCCTCGTCAGAGCGGTTGGGAGCTCCAGCTCGTCCCAGCTGACAGCGGGTGAAAGGTTTCTGACAGGTTACCGGTCGATCACAGGGCTGACACACAAGCTCTTCTACCAACACATAACACGGATTGTAGGAAACCATGGTAACCAGGAAAAAACCTCACACTTATACAGGTGAAGCATGTAATCATGACCCAGAAAGGTCCCAAGCCTGGATTCAAACCAGGACCTTCGAGCTTTGAGGCAAAAATCGCTCACCACAGCACCAACGTGCTCCCCCTCACAGCAAATGAAGGATATTTATATGAAACAATACATGAACTCGGGTCAATTTTAACTTTACCCCGTAACTCTGGTCGTTGCAAATTCGCATCATACCACTTCACTTGATGTTCAACTGAATTTGGTGGCAGCTTGAAAGCAAAAACTGCAAGTTATTGTTTGGAAAGAAAGTCAAAGTAGTGGGATTGATCTCAACTTTAGGATACCTTTGGGAAATTATGTGACACTCAATGACTTTAACAAGCAAGCCTGTTTTGTTGTACAGAATAAAGAAACAGACAGAATACAAACAACTGTTTATGAGATTTTTGGTTTTCCCTTTAGTGCAGAAAAACCAACAATATATAAATTAATATGAAGTTTTCAAATGATATTGCTGCCTTGTTTGCGATCATCAGCCAATTTATGAATCTATTCCTGGACCGTTTATTGTTGGCTCGTGTTTCCATTATGTTTATACGATTTTATCCAAAAATTGCTCCTGATATATTGCCCAAATTGAGTTGTCTTCATGTGAAATCGAGATTCAGACATCAGAAAGTGCGCCGGTCGTGCTGTTTATATCTTGTTAAACACGTCACCGGGGCACACCATCTCTGCTTTAAGGATTTGAAGCCTTCATTGTGCTTCCATGGCTTCTCACTTAAAGCGTGCTTAAGCCTGGAGGTGAAAAAATCCATTCCTACATGGTCACATTTAATTCCCTTCATCATTTTTCAACTGGAATGAGTGAAATTGCTCCTTACCATCAGCAACTTTGCTCATTAAGAGCTTGGAGAACATTTAAATATTTCTATTTAAAACGCCTTCCCAGCAATTCCCAAAAGCCTATTTTACGCTTCTCCAGTAAGTGGATTAAACTGAATTAAAAATGAAAAAGGAGAAAAGGGAGAGAGTTTTTGTACTCCCTTTTATGTTTGGTGAAATTTAGCGTATGTTTTATATCAGACAAATAAGCACACTGCAGATACACCTTTAGTGCAAGCTACCTAATTGATTTAGTTCACTCCGCAAGTACGAGAGGGAACACAAACACAAACCACAGCAGCTCACAGTTCCAGCTGCACCGCGCTATTTGTTTTCTTTTGTTTTTCTCGTCCACACGTCCTCATTAGACTTGTCTCCTCCTCTCCAAAACGATGCTCTCTTAGATGGGTCTTCAAAAATCCACTTTTTCTCGATGCATATTTGTTGCTTGTTATCTCCAAAGTTGCACGGATATGTCTTCATAAAGCCTTTCTCCTCCTCCTCCTTTGTTTCTCTGGATATAAAGAAATTGCCTCTGCGGCGGTGCACCTGAGCATAATGCCGGGGTTATAGGAATTTGTAGTGTTTGTCGGGGGAAAAGTAGACCCCAAAGTATAAAGTTATAGCAATACCTTTTTTGCAGCTGGAGACTGTCTCTCAAGGTAAATCACTGCTTTGTGATGGTAATTTTTTTATAGCACAAAGTCCATGTGAGAAAATACATTATTATACTGTGCATTCAATTATTGTGACACAGCGGGAGATTACGTAGAAAGGTAGCCTGCTAAATATTGAAACATTCTGCCTGAATTCTTGAATATTAAACAATGTCTATTCACATTCAGCACAATCCATTTGAACACTCAAAGAGCAGAAAGCTCCTCCATCAGGTCTCGCCAATTGATACTGACAACAAAACCAACCATTTTTATGGTCAATGGGGACTTTTCCTTTGTCGCTCCATCTTTTGTTCGACTCAAAAGACTGTGATGAATTTGTTTCCCTTCATCGACATCGTCATTTGACAGGCTGAGCTTGCAACTTGGTGTCCTTTACTGTAACAGTCAGGCGCTCGCAGCCACCTCCCAGCTATCTGCACACACGCATACACTCCCAACTGCCTCATGGCAGCAAACAGATGTGTGACAGACAGGCCAATCTCTCTCCCGCAAAAGCCAAGGTGAATTAGCTAATGGCTGTGCAGTGTGTGAACAGCATATTGTTGTTTGCACAGAGGGTGAAGGGTGTCGTCCCCCTCTTTCCTGATGTGCACACGAGCAGGCACCGGCGGAGGCGAGGAAATTACACATCACACAAGTTGCAATCAGCAGACGAGGCTAACGTGGAATTTCCGTAAACTGAAAAGCTGTGTAATAACCTGTCTCTTTTTTTTTCCTTTTCTCTCTCTCTCTCTCTCTCTCTCTCTCTTTCTCGACCTCCTCTCTCCTGTGTCCCTCTGCAGTCATGCCCCGTTTTGCTGAACAAGTGGAGGTAGCTATTGAGGCACTGAGCACGAACCCACCGCAGGCCTTTGAGGAGAATGAGTTTATTGATGCATCCCGTCTGGTGTACGACGGCGTCCGGGACATCAGGAAAGCTGTCCTCATGATAAGGGTATGTCTGGTCTGCTGCCTGCTCTAAAGAGTAAAAGCACTTATTTTTATTTGGTTATTCACTCATTCATTTATTTATTTACTTGTTTATTTAAATATTCCAATACTGCAGAAAAATGTTTACCTAACGTACTGATTTTTTTTTTTAAGGAAACCTTTCGCTCATACTTAAGAAAGTACATGTTTTTGTATTCTTATTGTGTTGCCAGAAAAGCCACAAAATCAGTTTTTAATCGCAGTTTTTTTGCCATTCATTTGTTTATTCAGCAAATCATCTGGACTATTTTTCGCAAGTAAAAGCAGCACCTCCATACTTTTACTTTTCAGTTGGTATTCATAAAATCTTATTGAGGTAAAAAATAAATCAAGCAAGAAAGAAGGAAAATCCTGTGTATGAGAACGATAAAACCAATGGGACGAAGAGTTCTCAGTCCGCCGGTGAACCTGACCATGACTCAGGAGACGAATTTGTCACACCTGCAGGCAGTCTGCCTGCGTTTTCCTCTTCATTTTCATTTTCAGTTACACCACTTCAGGACTTCATATTGACACAAAAAAAACTGAGCTGCTGGCTGTCATAGATGACGGTTAAAAACTCCTTCGACAAAAATATCTCTGTCCCGAGGACAAAGACAAACACCGAGGCCTTGTTTACAATTCCCACTCGAGATGTCACACCTGTCACATGATCTGTTTTAAGCAACCGGCAGAACATTTTGCAGCACAACACAACAACATGAAAGCAGCAGCTGCAAGGCCTCACATACCCGCACTGATGTTACAGTATCTGCATTTTTCACCCCAACTGGCCTTCTTCACTTCACCATGTAATTCATTTATTCAACTTTATGCAGGCTGGAAGGTTTCCCGGTGCAGCTCTGTAAAAAATCTAATTATGGAAAATAATTTGATGTTGGTAAATAATGTAAAACAGGCAGCTTTGAACTGCCCGGGACCAGCTGGCTTCATAATCCTATCCAAGTTCAATTACTTTCTGAGGAAACTACTTGGAGGATCTCGACTCTCTCTGTTGTCTGACTCCATCATATAGATGGCAAACGTTTGGGGCCAGATGTGATAGCTTTTTTTTTTTCTTGTTCTTCTCTTGAGTCTGTGTTATTTTTTCCTCCCTACTTAAAGAGAATAATAGCTCTTTTTGAATTTTTACCACACAGATCTCATGAGCAGTCAGCGGATTAAGAATCCAATTCTCCACAGTGTTTAAAAATTGAAGCAGGTCTTGAGAAGTCTGAAGTTATGAGAAAAGTTCCTGGAAAGATAGTTTTATCTTGGCCTTTGTGTCCACACGCACATGCGTGCGCGCGCACACACACACACACACACACACACACACACACACACACACACGCACATATCCTTAGTCAGTCTGTGATCGAATAAAATAAGATTTTATACCAGGTGTTAATGGTGACTATTTCGTAAACCTCTTTGGGTACAGTTTCTCTTGATGGATGTAAGATCTCATGATGTCAGCTCCTTTGGTGTTCCATTATCCATTTCTTTGGATAATTCGCCGAGCACTTTAGAAGAATAATGTGGACCTGCAAGTGATTCCAGTTCAATTGTAAACCCCGTACAGGATTGACTTTAGACAAGTGCAGTGCACATGTGTTGATGTGATCCTCTGCTCTGCAGCAGGTTGGACTCCAAGCGTTTGTGACTGTACTAAAGCTACCCATTTATAGTTGAGCCAACTTGATCAGATGAACGTGAGCGTGCTGAAGAGGGCCAGCTTCTCTATCAATGTTCATTAGAGGGACCCCCATTTAAAGCCAGCGAAGAGGAATATAGATGCTTATTAAGTCGTCATTCACTTTGTGCAAATGCAGAAATGTAACGGGAAGACAGCACAACCTATATTTAGTTAAAGAGTCTGCACATACGGATTATTTCAGCAGTGTGGGCTGTTGTTTTACGACAATAAGATTAATGTACAGAAATTGCAACCCCGTCATTAGGGGTTAAATTCATGGTTTACATTTAGTTTTATCTTCAACAAAAAGACATAAACATTAAATAACTGTGCGGAGACAGCCTGTGCAAACAGTTGTGTGTTCATTGGATATTCCAAGAGTAGAAAATAGAACAAACCTTTCAGGAAAGCACCTGTTCAAACAATAGGAGTCACTTTTTTCATCCTTATAAACAAGAAAATGTTATAAATGTCTGTTTTTCAAGTTGATAAATTCCCAGAATAATCCTCAAAGTAACCCTCCCCCCAAACCTTGTTGAGACCCTTCCAAGAGGTGCTTGTTTTTTTTCTCAACAATTGACTAACATTGGATGAGTAATTTTGCAAAATGTTTGCTGCGCAGTGGAAAGAACTATTATTCCTTACTTCAGTTATTTACAAGTAGATAATGCTCAAACGCCGCATCCACCCTTTGCTCATAATTCAGTTGTCCAACAGCCCATTCTGCCCTTTGAAGGCACTGACAGCCGGCTTTTTCTTTTTTTTAATTCTCCTCCTGAACCACAATGACAAATGAGGCACAGCACAGTGAAAAACACCACAGAACAGAGTGCACAAGATTTGTGCACACGAGGCTTTGAGGGCAGCGAAGACTTCCCTTTTCACTCGTCAATTTATGTTCCAGATGATTTCTCTCCTTTGCGGTCCCGCTCTCAATCTGTGACTCCTTGTCTGACCTTGTCTTTGTGTTCCTCACAGACACCAGAAGAGCTGGAAGATGACTCCGACTTTGAACAGGAAGACTATGATACTCGCAGCAGGACCAGCGTCCAGACCGAAGATGACCAGCTTATTGCTGGACAAAGTGCCCGGGTGAGGACAAGTTCACTTCCACACAGTGCTGCAACTTCCCCGAATGTATCTCGGTTATTTAATGAGACGCCTAATATACAGTGAAAGAACATCCCTTTGCGTAAAGGGTGTCCAGCAACCTGAAACTTTTTATTCCAGGAGTAACTGTTGTGGAGCTTCTTCAGCAGTCGGCCCGAGTCCAAGTTGAACCGGATGCCTCCCGAACATTCACCCCTGTTGTCTGCCCGTGTGTGAATCCCTTTATCCACTTACATAGCATGAAAGACCATTAAAACGATCATAACAAGCACTATTATTTTAAATAAACACCGTTCAGGGATGGCAGGTGTAAAATTGCAATCGCAAACAAAGAAGTAATTACCAAATCCCCCTCAGACACTCGCCAAGAGACAAAATACAGTACAGCACCGTGCCAGTGCTCCAGTCATGATCAGCCAGGTCTGGGCTTTGTCGCACATTAGCGATTTTTCACTTGGGTCCAGCTTAAAGAACATTAAGAGGGTATCAGTGCCCGCTCCCCTCCAGCAACGCCGAGGCTCCAGCGGTGTGTTCCATGTTGAATGGATTGTGGATGGCAGGAGTGTGACTTGGCGTCATGCCTTTCCCTGTGGCACACGGCTGCATTATACTGCCTGGGTCCAGACACAGTCGGCACATGTGGGGCTAATGGAGAAAAGGACAAAAATAAACACAATTAAAATAAAGCTCATTGTGGCTGAATGTGCGTGTCAGCCAGTGCAGCTCCCCTCGTGTTGGTACTTATTTGTCGAGACAACCTAAAAACAGACATGGAACCACTGGCGGCATGAGACACAACCCATGGCTCACGAAAACATATTGCTTGCCTGGGTGTCGCTTACCAAAAAACTCCTCTGTGATGTTGTCGACAACATAATCTGAAAGTCTTTCTGGACCAAGACGAAAACAACAACCTGAAAAAGAAAAGATGAGCCTGTAGAAAAAGCATTCCAAGGTTTTTCTTGTCTCCGTCCGTCTCGTTTCCGATGATTATTATGTCATTATTTCCCTCTCTGCGTTGAGGAAACAATTCAAAAATTGGAAGATTTCCGTGCTGAAAAGAAACGCTGCATCAAGTAATTGTTGCCAACAAATCTTTAAGATAAACCCCCCAAAAAAAATGTTGTTCATCTTCACTCTGAGTTAAGAAAGGAGTCTGTTTTTCTTAAAAGAGAGGAATGCGCACTGCTGGGTGGAAAATAAGAAGTTTGGTGAGCAAAATTGCATTTTATGTTTACCCATTTGTCTACCCTCGATCTTCACTCTCCCACTTTATCAGTACATAACAACCTCACGCCTCCGCTGGCTTTTTCACCTCAGCAGTTGGAGTCATGATGCACTTTAGTGGCGTCGATCAGCTTATTTTGATCAAACAACCTGAAAAGGAACTGTGCACGGACAGAAAACACTCACAGACACACTCACATTGTTACCGTCACTCTCACACACACGAAAAAAATCTGATGCATTAAGTTTGTTTGGACGAACTCAAGAGAACAAGTGTTTGATTGAATTATTCAGTTGAACTGATTGGCTCTCAAAGTTAAGTCTGAGTTTCCTTTGGTGCTGTAAGGGCCGCTCCAGAATGACTGTGGGGGTCCCGGGTGTGAAGTACTTGGAGTGTGTTGCATGTACACTCCCACTAAGGCACCCGCAGCGTCACATCGCAGGACCATCTGAGCTTAGAAGCACCAGCGCCCGCACACAAAAGGAGCCTCACAGCACTGAACTGTTAACTAGTTTCCTGGCACTGGGTTGAGTTCTGAGTGGGCAGCTCTTCTTGGAACAGTTTGAAGTGACAACATGTCCCTTTGTCATTACTTGTGACTGTAATGCAGTGATATAAGGTCGGTTTAGGGAGCGACGTGACCGCATCTGATGATTGTTCAGGCACGTCAAGCCCGACAGTCAAGATCGATTAGAATAAATGCACAATGCACTGTACAGCGTGTTATTACGTGTGACTCTTCCAATTTGTTCATTTAGTTTGCATTATGATGTGGTGCGTACTATACATCTGGCATGTTCACAAAGCTTCTCACACACTTAATTGATAGTGCCAGTTTTTTTTTCCGCTCAAAGACACTCTTATGCCCTCAGAGATAAAACATTTAAACACGCAGAAGGCAAGCACATCCATAAAAGATGTGTTTGCTGCAAACCGCTGGTGATATGCCCGGGCCGCCTCAGCCTGTCGTGTCAGAATAAAGCTGGCCGGCCTCTCATGGTCATGCCAAGTCCATGCTCGTGCTGCGTGTTCCCATTCAAACAGACAAGAGGAAGCGTAATCCATTTCCTCCATAGGAGGTGACATAAGTTCAGTGAGGTTTACAGTCATGATCCCTCCAAGCCCCTCCAGTGTGTTAGTAATACACAGACACGCATGCACACACACACACGCGCGCGCGCTCACAAAAGACATATGTCTCCCTCTTTACTTTTTAAACCTCCTTTCTTTTTTTTTTCTATTCCTTTTTTCAGTGGAGGAAAATTCAAATCAAGTGTGGTGGTGTCCCAGGAGCTTTTGTTCCCTGGGTTTCTCCATGTGTGCCACCGCTCCGCTTGTCACTTGTATCATACTTATGCATAGAGCTAAGTTATTAGAGCAAACATGCATAATGAGGTGGCAGACAAACACACAGGGGAAGCAGGCCTGCCTATAGCGTCTCTTTCTATTAGAACATGCCGACGCCGACTCTCCCTGCAACACGCTACAGTTAATGCACAAAGAGCCAAATACAAAAGCACGCCCCCGCCGCCACCCCACCCTCAACACACATCAAACATTTCTTTACACAGTGATTGGATAACGCTGCTGATAGGTCATCCATAAAATTGAACTCTGAGTGGCTGGGCAGTTTATTTCAAATGAAACAAATTAAAGTCATTTCAAGACGCCGCACTTGGTGAAGAAACCCGGAAAGCGCTCTAATCCCTGCAGACGCAGCCGAGTCGCAGAGTGTATTGGCACAGCACTCCCTTGGCCGGATTTGCCACTATGTTAAGCTCCCAAGGCCCGCTCCTTGTTGTTATCAGTAAAGTAGGGGAAGGGATTTGGGGATAAGTGAATTCTAGAGAGCAGGGGAGGGGGGTGGGAAGTTGTGAGGGGGGGGGGGGGGCATA
>JAUESE010000085.1:7795988-7806386 GCA_032274725.1 Malacoctenus triangulatus
TTCCTTCAGTGTCTACTCCATGATGACACAGTTGCATCAGTTGTTTGTAGTTGTGTCATCTTTAACGGCGTGCTGCGTTCTCTGTTGTATTCAGATCTGGTAACTGGGGAGGTCATTGATGTTCACTGAGCAGTGGTTAAAAAGAAACTTTTCTCATTCTGATTGAAATCCTCAGGTCAAGTGTTTACACGGGATGTGATTAGATGCAGGCTGGCACTTACACGTGCCTATGCAATTAACTGGAACATCTGTGGTAAATGCCTGAGACTGATGAATGCCTGATGCGTTTGATCGATTCCCAGGAGATGGATATCTGTTGCGAGGACAAAGAAGTAGCTGTGAGGATTGCAGTGCAACAGCTTGTTACTGAGTCATGCGTCTCCTTGTGAAGTGATGAAGAGGAGGAGACAAGTTAAAGAGGGCCTCTCTGGCTAAGGTAGTTTACCTTTCTGATGCCAACATAACAAGAAGGAATGAGAGAAGGAAGCAAAAGCCAAAACAAAAAAAAAGGGCCCACAAGAATTTCAGTGAATCTCAATGCAATTTAAAGTTAATGAAGGTTTCAATCTCTTCAAAACACCAACTAAATAAACAGTATAAAATATGAACAAGATGAAATTGATCACCTTCTGACTCTGCAAGCTTTCACTGTTTTTTCATGCTTTACCGAAAGCAGATCCTTCCAGAAGAGCTTGGGGCAGTCAAAGTACAGAGTTTTACAGTTAAAAAAGGCATCTGTTCTGACTGGTTTTTAGTTTTGTCACATGTATTTATTTTGATTAGAAATCATTTGTTTTTTCATCATTCACAAAAATGTCTTTCCCTCCAACTACTTGTCAGTCTGTCTTTTTTTCCTTTTTTTTCCATTCGCTGTAAAATACTTTTGACATGGAGTTGTAAAATGTTTCTATTTTGTTTGACCTTTTAAGCAATCTCAATATCAGATTCCATGTAAATGTATTTACTGTCAAGGTGTTAAACAGCTTGGAGATGACAGTGCGTTATGATTATAGCCGCCAGATCAGTTTGATCATCTATTTTCAGACAGTACTTGCTGACATTTGAGTCCCTGACTTTTTAATTTCAGTTTTGTCTTAAGCAGACAAAGCCCCCACCATTCCAGAGAGAGTTTCAGTGCTTAATTTTAAATACCTCCTTTTCAAACCACTCTAATTTTACTGAGTCATTAACAGCAGAACTTGTGTTGTGTGACTCATTCAAAACACAGGTTTATTCATAATCCAAAAGCTGTTAGTTTGCTGCTGGAAAAATCACTCTCGTAATGCCCGATGCACATTATTGCATCAGTAAATTATTTTGGAGAATTAAAAGTCATTTTCCATCTTTTCTTTTGGTCTGATAGAATATGTAGAGAATGCCAGCGTGTTCTTGTGTGTTTTTCCAAGTCATCTTTCTGACAACTCAAACCAGTCTGACGCGTTTCCACTGACCTCTCTCATCAAGAAGGCTCTTCTTCATTCCCCCTGCTTTATTGTATACGTCAAACTTTTGAGTGCTTTCTGAGAGATAGAGTTTGTATGATGACCCCAATGACATTAAATTAACGAGATCAAATATAATCTTACGGGGGGGGGGGGGTCCTGCTGCTGTCTAGATTTTGGAGGAAAAAAATCATCATAGGTTCATGTAAACCATTTATTATCCTATCCTCAATTCCAAGAGTTTCTTCTTCCAAAAAATTTGTGAATTGTGTGGTTTTTTTAGGTTCGAGGGTGTGATACTGAAGAGGTGACATAGAAGAGTGACTTTGTAAGAGACTAAGAGACACAGGCAACCTCCACTTCTTCCTGAAATTCTGGGTCTGTATATTACACGCAATTTGCAGTTGCATAGAGATATTAAGTGTCATGGAGTACATTTTTGCATCACATTAGTAATTTAGAAAGCTTAAGCTCTGGAGGTTAGCAAAAATAAGTTTTCAGATGTTTTCAGCTCGCTTGTGAATCATAAATGATCCGTTTCCTTGTTAGACATTGAAAACATAATGCACATCGCCGTTTCCCCTAAAGGCACACAGAATCACTCTGAAGTTGTTGGTCAGAAATACAAAAACGTAAAACCATTGTTTATGAAACATGCTGAACATGTTTTATTGTACTTGGACAGCATAAATCTCCTGAGGTAAGTGCAGAACACTGGACATTTGGGGAAGTCTTCAATAATACAGCAGACACTAGCAGAGAATAAATAATTAAATGAGGTACATGGGAGGAAGGAGGAAGCGTGATTATAGGGTCTGGCAATATGAGCAAAGCTTGCTGAAGATATGATGAATGCCCCTCTGACAGTGATGGAATAATTTTCAGTAAATGGGCACGCTGTGCTTATAGAGTCTGAGCTTTTGTTAAGGTGACCCGTGACTTCCTGACGTCAACGCTACCGCTAATGATAAAATAAACAGATGGTGTCATAGTCTGCAATTCTTTTGGACCACAGTGCCCCGTGACTCAGGGGGCTGGTGAGTCATGGGTTTTACTCGCGAGCGCTTCAGCCCACTCACAAGAATCAACCACACTTAGTGAATAGTTTCAACTTTGAAAACAGGGGGAAAAAAAAAAACTGACCAAAAGGACACTGGGATGGAAAAACTTTTACTCCTATATGAGGCTTGTGTGCCTTTTTGTCAATAAGAAACAGAAAGTATTTAATATATTGTGTACTTTAGTTCTTTTGAACGCTTTTTTAGTTCTGAGTTCTGCAAAAGGTCCACTTCCACTCCAATTCAAAGTAATCTGATAGATGTCCTTCCCCTTATACCAAAGAAGTCGCTCCTATGACAGGAAACTCTAGTTGAATCATTGACTTGAAGCACCCAAGTCAAACCTCAAACACATCTTAAACACTGTGGCTCACAGTAAGTGTGAAGTTCTCCCAAAACACTGACTGTGGTTTGCACCAGTCATGTCTACTGTTTTTTTTTTGTTTATTTGTCCATAGTGAGGGAATCTTAGTTTTAGAAATAAGTAGTATCTGGAAGACAATGACATCTAAATGCCAATTGTGATGCATATGTGATCTGAGACTGTTTGCTGTGGTCCTTACATTGTACTCATGCATAGCAAAGTCCTTCTGTGAAGTGCTAAGAAACGTTGTACGTTGGAAAAGCACATCTGCCAGTGAAAAACAAGACAGCCGCGCACTTGTGGCACACTCTGGGGCCATTTAGGTAATCTGGAAGAGAATAAATGAGCCTGACATTAAATGATAAATGGATGTTAATGAGTAATTATTGAAGCACAGCAGATATGAAGTCTGCATGCACTCAAATGTGACAACTAATATAAGATGCGCACCTTCCTGCAATCTAGCCCATGCCCCATGCATCCATAAACAATTAATACCCATTAATTTGAAACAGGATGATAAACTAGCAGTACTCTCAGATAAAGCATTTTATAACATACTGTGAAGTGATGACCATGTGGTAATTATAGCACATATAAAAAGAAATAGTTGAAAAAAAATCACTTAACTGTGTACGACTGGAGAAAAACAGCTTGAAAGCGCTCTCAAGTAATTACCCCCCTCCACGAATCTCCACGCACTGCTGCAGCGTGGTGACATTAATGTTTGGTGGCAGCGGAAGTGTGTGATAAAAGAAGAAAGTGAGAAGAACGTTACTTTTTTTTTTCCCATTATTGCTGTTTTCACTTTGTGTTACCTTTTGTTGTGCCTTGTTTGTAGATGAAATGGCTTAGATCTTCTTAAAACTGTCAGACACGCTGGACAAATTATTCTGCTCCGGCTTTGATCCGGCTTGTGGTCTTCCAAGTGTGGGAGGCTTCAAAGGGCTGTGTAACTGGAAAAGGACATACTCTTTTACAGGAGGTCTTCTCTGTGCCCTTGTCAGTCAAGACTCAGTTGAAAGGTGAACCGGGCGACCAAGTACCATGTGATGTGATTTTGTCTGAAGTTATGATCAATCGCTGATAGACACATTGAATTATCATTCTTCACTTTCTCACAAGTTTAAATTGATGTGGCAAAAGGCCAGTTCACACTCTGTAAGAAGCAAGAACATTGTTTTTCGTCACTGTGAACAGAATGACGTCGAGATATTTTCAGACGCCGCGAGGAAAAACTTGTTTTCTGACTTCTCGCACAATCAGCGACGCTTTTTATGAAGAAGTTTGCTGTTCTGCGAGCTTCCTAATTTACACACTCTGACCACCAACTTCTCTGTATCGCTACCAACGCACTGTGTTTGAGAGCACGCAGGATGTGCATGGGTGTCAGACCCATTCCGTGGAGAAAATGAGGGTCAACGCTTGTCAGCATTCAACTCACCACTACTGAGGGCCCTTGAGCAAGACACTAAACCGCTCCCTGGACACTGCAGGGACAATCCCAGCCCACTGTATCTAGTATGTGTAGTTCAGGTTACCTATAAATAGGATGGATTAAATGCAGAGAACTAAAATCTTCAAAGGGAACTTAACTTATTTGGAAATGGTAACTTGTTGACTCAGAACTATCAGGTCTCTCTTATCAAGGATGCTTTAAAGAAGGTTTGATAGCCAGAAAAATGATTTACCTACTTTGAATGCAGTTGTCCAAGTATTTGGCTGAAGAAAAAAAAGAATTGTAGAACTGCCAGGCTGTGAAAATCGTCAATTCGTCTTGTGATGCTGAAATGTAGACTGTTCACTAATTGAGATCTCCCACAGGGATAATCGTGTTCAATTTGTCAGACGTTTGTTTGAGACATGCCTTTTTTTCCTTCTTCTGTCTTCACACGGTTTAAGTTTCTCTCTGCTTGTATGTATGAGTGAAAGCGGACCTGAATTCACATTTTGTCAGCTGAATAAAGGCAACACGCAGAGAGAGAAGTCAGTCCATGTCTAATTCTCTCCTTATTCTACATCTGTACGTATCAGAGCTGAGATGTTTAACTTTAACGCAGGAGTGAAAAGAGTTTTTCTTTGATAAGTTTACTGAGCCGGCAATTCTTCCAAAAGGTGTGGAATATAATTGAAGAACAGCAAGCAATGAAGGAATAAGAGAGATCACTCGACTGGAGCTTCAGAACACGCTTTGCCTCCTAAAGTTTAATCAGGCCACCAGGGATGGACCACAGACAGGAATGAATCAGAGGCTGGCAAAGTAGAGAAAACATTTGGAGAGGAGGCTACACTTATTTTTCTTTGCAAAAAGCATATATGTTCTGCCAGCTGGTACAGCAACATGCAGAACTGACGAACATCATCTGAGCTGAAAAAGTAGCAATTTCAAAGACTCAAATAAAACTTTCTTTTGTCAATTCAATGCATTCCATAGTTCTAAGGTACTACTTGAAAAAAATGGCAGAAAACCTCAGTGACAATATCAGGCAGTGTTACACCACGATTACTCTGTTAGATTTTTAGCACAAAGTTTAATGTCTTCATTCTTCAGGCAGCCAAAGAATCAGGAGACCTAAAACTCAGAGCCTCAGAACCGTAAAATAAAATACCTTAAGTGATACTTTTTCTGAATAGTAAGTGTTAGTGTTGCTTTTTTCCTGCAAAATCTTTATGGCAGAGATAATTTCCAACACCTTAAACATTTAGATGCTTGTTACAACACTTCAAGTGAAACTTGTGCTGCTTTGTTTTTGTTTTTTTCCAGCAACCTCGAGAATTGCTCTCAGAAACAGATGTGTTCAAACACTGGACCACACGCTTCCTCATGGAATATGTGAGGACTGATGGATGTTACACTTCAAACACATGTGAATTTTCCTTGCAGCATTAGCATTGATTAGTCACATCGATTATTTTGATACAAATGCCACGTGATGCTTATTAGGACCATTATGGAGGCTGTGATGAATATAGCTGCTGGCTGAATAGGAGCTTCAGTGCAAAGCCTGATGCATTTCCATGCTCCTTGTATTCCTTAAGAACAGCATGATAAATTATTTATGATGCAACGTCACCACCAGGGCGCAGCGCTGTTGGCTTATTTTGCCTCTGGGCACATTGCCCTTGTCAAGCAGGGTCACTGTTGTTTAACTACTTATTGCTGAGATCCATGTCTCTTCTTCTCCTCTCAAAACATGCTCCTCTCCTCAAGGAGAGCAGCAGTGGGATCTCAGCACAATGGTCCGCTGCATCACAAAAACAAAAACAGTCGTTATGACAAAGCACACTTGCACAAGAGGGGCTATTCAAGATCATACTGCTGCTTTCAACCTGTTTCGAGCATGCTATTTTCACTTCCCCATGCTAAACCTCAGACATTAATACAGCTCTGAAGATTTTAAATGATGACCAACTTACAAGGTTGATTTTTGCGCAGCTTTTGACTGATGATACACTTGTGTCACTCTCCTCCACTCACTGTGCAAACCGCACACAGAGTTCCTTCTTTAAAATAGACTCCACAAAAACATAGCCAAATACGGTCTCATCCGAAGGTTTTAGGGAGTGCGAGGTCAATGATTGGATGTTTGCTTGTGAAAGTGAGAAACATCTCGCATCACCTGGCGTCTCTGTGTGCCGGCAGACAGTTCAATGTCCTGCAGTTACAGACGCGACTGCTTTACGTGAGCAGAGGAAGTACTCCAATCAGCGCACGCTGGGTCAGACGGCACACAGGGACACTCCATTGTTCGGTGTGCTCCCAGCAGTGCTCATAAATGAAGTGTCACCCGACTTCAGATCGTACGAGATTCCTTAACTGCGGTTGGGGATAATTCTCTTGTGCGGCTATTGTGCGGCTTTACTTTCAGGTTCTAATAAATCTTACATACTGCACCTTTAAGAGAGATTGGCACTGAAATTGGCCTGAAGAAACACAGTGAGCATCTCTTCAGTTACACAGCAAGACATCTGCTCTACAAATCCTCTGTTTGCCACAGTCAATGCATTTTACTGCAGCGAACAAATAAATGTCAGAGCGACTGCATGCTCACATGGTATTGTGGATTGTAACACAATGTTTTGTGTGCGACTACACATCAAACACCTCCGTGGTGTTGTGCTTTGTTACTGTAACGTGTGTTCAGCCATTAATTTCTCTGACTTCCCCCCTAAGCAAGGCTCCATGTGGACTCAGTACTGTTGAAATTGAATATCTACAGGACATCCAGTGGTCTCGTGGCGATGACAGATACATTTCCTCATGTGATAATGACCCAGCTTATTTAGGCCTTGCTCTACAGTCAGTTTTTAAATGTTTACAGCACCAATAAAACATGAAAACAAACAAAATGCACGCAGATATTTTTTGCAAATACGATACACAATTGATGTCTGACTTTAGTACATCGATTCATACTCTTCATTGTCCTAATCGCGATGAATCCACTAAACTATTTACTTTTTCCACCCTCAGACTCCAGATATATAACCTTTAAAACTCAAACTAATATGAAAGTGCAGAGCAGGTTTAAAAATGAACACAGGAACAACACAGAGAAGGTTTGATTCAGATCCAGAGATTCAATACACCACACAATCCCCGGCAAGCAGGAAATCAATCAGCTTCAACTGAATTTAACTTTTCAAAAACTGTGTGTGATGTTTTCAGGGTTTGACTCGGAATATTTCAACCCTCAAACTATCAATTCAAACTCTAAACAACACATTTATTTGTTGAAAATCATACAGCAACAAACACGATATAAATAAATTGTACGTTGCAGTCAATGTCACCCCTCTTATCAACCTTTATTTTTGAGACGAGAAAATGCAAATTTCAAAGTGTTTGTTTGGCTTCTACAACAGCCACAGTATCAGATTTTTCACAACACAATTACCGTGGCCTGGAGGAGCTGAGATACATCTTATCACAAGATCTACAGAAAAATTTTCAGCTGAATAATATCAACAATCCTATCAGTCAAATGAATCTTTTCAGGTTACTATTGCAAGTTTTCTTGTTTGAAAAACACTCAAAAGTAAACATCTGAAGACAAAAGTTTCTGGAGTCCAAATGACAAGATCACTAAACTTTTTTATGTCAACACAGAAAATTTTTATATAAATATATATATATATATATATATATATATATATATATATATATACACACACACACACACACACACACACACACATATATATGAAAAAATTACACTGTTGGTATGTGCTCTTTTTTTCTTTTAATTCCAGTTATCACATCTTTTCAAGCTGCTACCGGGTTTTGGTACAAGCAAAGCACAGTTGGACTTTTTCTCCTTGCTTTTATGAAATTCAGTTCGATTTTGCATTCCAGAAAGCAGAAACAGAGCTCCTGCAGGTGGTCACATTCAACTGATCTGCAGGAGTGAAGGACAGGAGAGTCATTATGACATGAAACTTTTTGAAGAGAATAAAAATTAAAGTTTGTATCAATCAGCTTTCAGTCAGCTTTTCTCTGCCTTTCAGGAATTTCTCACATTCCTACATCAGTGAGTGAGCACCAGTATTGGTCCAAGTCTGAATGGTCCGGCGCCATCTTGATTAGCACAGCAGGGTTGGAGCAACACAATGACCAAATGATCCGGACAGCAGACTGCCTGCTTCGGCTCTGTTTCATCTAGAGACACTAAACAACACAGCTGCTAACATGGCTAATAGCTGTTTACACAGCTAGTAGCTACTAACATGGCTAGCAGCTGCTAACAAGGCAAGTAGCTACTCAAATTAGCAGTTCCCAAGAGTCTCAAAACAAAAAATGGAAAACGTCGCTGCATTTTAGGAGTATGGAAACTGCTCAAAACTTTGGTATCCATCATGGACAACTTATTACCAGGTTACACAATCTTCCGAAAGCCGATGTCACTCACATGATGGAAGTTTGCCTGTCTTGCATTGGCTGTAAAGCTGTGGGTGATGCTCACGGAGAACACCAGTAGATTTGAAGTGTAACTGCCTTTCGCAGAAACTTTTTTCTTGCTGCTGTGCAGCCAGGATAATTGTCCCTCTGAATTCTTATATAAAAAAAAAAAAAAAAAAAAAAAAAGCCCAGATTGAGAATTTCATCTTTTTCGTGGGCTGGTAAATGTCCTGAGTGCTATCGGCACTTTCCGCCACATTTATGTTACGATGTCTGTTACAAGGTATGTATTCAAGCGAAACACAGTCATGAGTCGCTCCTGAGACTTGAATGAGGCTGTTCTTAAATATCCCGGTAATCGACCGCGATATTGCGATAAAGTTAAACATAAACGGTAATCGTTATCACATAAAATTTTACCACGGTTTACTGTAATACTGGTAACCGTCACATCCCTCCCGCAACCATATTACACGTGTGAGCTTTGATGTTTGGCTAAGCATAAACAAAAGTATTGACGTTAAGCTTAATGGTTTATCACTGTTTGTGCCAAATTCATAATTGCCCGGCAACAAGCCTCCCTCAGTAATGAGGTTATTAATATTTATTGGTCGAGTTATGTCTTGCATTTATTGCTTAGCAACAAAATCCATATTGGGATGTAATAAATTTATCAATAGAGCCTTGAACAAAAGTTATCCTTGTTATGTTAAACAAAGGGGACGACACAACTTGTTTGAACATAAAGTCCATCGTATCCACATCACATGGGATCTATAAAAGACTGATTTTTAAACAGCTGTAGACGTAATGCTTCTTTGCACCCATCTACACACAAACCCCCGATGGTTTTCTTTGCTCCTTTTTTCCGACATATCTTCAGATCTTTTAAAATATACTCTTATATGGGTCACTTGATAGCATGATAGATGAGGGAGAGGTACACCAGGGGACATCTTGTTGGATCTTGGGAGGTAGTTGCAGTCTCAAAGCTATGTTCGCCTTTGGGCTTAGCCTTGCATGTCTCCCTTGGGAAAAGTGTGACTAATATAGTCTCCTGGTAAAATGATTATTATCTCAAGGTTCTGCACACACAGGTTACACACAGTGCTGCTCAATGTCACATATGATACTTGCCAGGTAGTTTTAGCTGAAGACAAGATGTGAACTTGGTTTTATTAGGTTTGCTACGTTTACTTTTGAAAATATGTACCGGTTGTCCTGTTGGTGCTCCAGTTTAGTCACTTTTCTCCCCATGCTTGGACGTCATTCATTGCTCGGGAGGTTCCGTGCCAAATGTGTCAAATGTGCAACCTGTAAACATGCAAAACTAGCTGGAAAAAATATTCCTTTCACTTTATGTCCCAGTTTCCTTTTATTTTTTCCTCGATTCCTTCTCCTCTTTGAGTCATTAAACCCTCAGTCAAACCATCACTTCATTCTCTCTCTTACTATATTTTTCTCCTTTCTCTGTGATTCTCCCAGAGGCTGGCCATCGCACTCCAGCAGTACACGTCATTAAAGTTATGCCTAACAACTCGGTTTCACTGCCTCTTTGCTGGAGTGTGTGTGTGTGTGTGTGTGTGTGTGTGTGTGTGTGTGTGTGTGTGTGTGTGTGTGTGTGTGTGTGTGTGT
>JAUESE010000085.1:7806486-7839144 GCA_032274725.1 Malacoctenus triangulatus
TGTGTGTGTGTGTGTGTGTGTGTGTGTGTGTGTGTGTGTGTGTGTGTGTGTGTGTGTGTGTGTGTGTGTGTGCGTATTGTGGAGAGCCAAGCTGGTTCTGCACCTTTTGAGATGGCCAAGACTAAAAGAGAGTCCCTTGAGGGCCGCTGCATATGCCAGTCCTTTCAGATTAGGACTTAAATTTGCTTAGCCAGGAATGTGCTCCAATTTTAGGCACACGACTGAAAGTCGCCATACTCAGAGAGAAGCAGAACATGTGATAGTTTTACAAATTTGAAGCCTTTCCATGGGTTTGTTTGGGGAAAGGAAGATTCAGTTGTATCAAAGACAGAACGAATATATCCAAGTGTTTCAGTTCAATTCATAAAGACACAACCAAGATTTCCTTTCTCTCTTAACTGCCACAACTGCTTGCCAGTGCTCGGGTGAATAATGGATGGTAATTCAGTATTCTGATTATTTATTGAATTAGGATTAAACAGTTCATTTCCTGTTTAAAGCATTCATCTGTGAGCAGTTTATTATCATCAAAGATGGAATTGGAGCAGAAGGTTGAGCGATTCTGGTCAATTCTATGTAATCAGTTCCTCATAGATACAACTGACACTTCAGATCACCCTAACTCAGTCCTGAGTTTCACTGAGGCAGGAAGGTGGGTCAATAAGCACCCCCTCTGTACTATGTCACTGTACAGGCTTAAGAGCAAAACAGAGGAAAACAGAGATGACATTGTGTTTGTGTGAACGAGTGAGCTGCCAAAGCAGCACGCACACGCACACAAGCTGTTTTGATACTCTCAAGGACATTGCATGCACTTGCATAAAAATCCTGCAGACTCAATTTAAACAACGCAGCCATTGCTAATGCTTGCCTTGCCTCCATATTTTCCTTATGATATTTTCTTTTCATTTGAACTGTCAGTTTTTTCTCTGAAAAGAAATTTTGTTTTTCATCACCTTTGAATTTTGAATTCTATTCAAGCAATTATCATTAAAAAACAAATTTAAACCACATTCAACCTGTATGTGTCTTGGCTCTGACTGGAAGAGAAATCCATCCATATGGATTAATATAGATGGATTTATGGATTTAATGAGTGGTCTTCTCTTGTGGTGTTTTCAAAAAGTCCCATTGTACCTACAAATAGCTTTGTGCTGGTTAACATTAATGTTACAGTAAAAAAGAAAGCAGTTCCATATCAACCCCCATAAATTGTCTGAACTGCCAGTTATATTAACTGTCAGAGTAAATGTACAGACAGCATAACGGGGAGGTGGCACTTTGCATCTAAACTAGTTATTGATCTTTCTGAGCAAGCTGCTGCAAATTGATTACCTTGATAAGGCGGTGTGGCTGTAATGCAGTGCAAAGCTTGGTGGTCTGTCACAGTACAAGTGCAGCAAATGTAACGCATTCGTTTCTACCTTTTATGTTAACAAGTGATCAAAACAGACATCCCAAATAGTTCATTGGTTAAAAATTTCCTCACATGTCTTCACACTGACAGAGTGCCTGTTTTAACTTTGATAGAGCTCAACAGTCAAAATGAAGGAGGAAACATTGAGGCTAAATAAAATCTAAGTATAGTGCGTGGAGATGGCAAAATATTGAATTGCTGAATTTTTAATCCCCTTTTATCTTAAAGTTGAAAATATCTGATTCCCACAGCTAATAGAAATTCAACAATTTTCTTGAAATAATATCTGCATTTTTCTCTGGAAATATGTACATCTGACACTGAAGTAAATCTGTTCATTTTAATGTCACTATTTTATAGTTCGTCAATGAGACAAATAAAGATTATTGTGACTATTAAATCATCAGAGTAGCTGACTGAACTGCAACTGCAAGTGTTTGCCTCTCAGAACATACATTTGATCTTGCAGCTTTGCCATGTTATTCTAATAATGTAGATTATTGGACCAAATAATACAAATAGAATATGTGTGTGAACAACAAGCAGCTTGCTTTGAGACAGCAAGGTAAAAACAGAGAATATCATTGTTCATCTCGTTCATCACAAACTGCCGCCAGCCAATTATCAGTTTAAGACTTTTTATGTTCAACCACAATATAGGAATCAGTGTGAAGTGTACGTTTGTTTTTCTTTGATCTCACGAAGAACATGAGGAGAATAATTTCCAGGTCTGTTATGAGGTTGTTGGGTTTTTTTTGTTTGTTTTTTAATAAGCAAGAGAGCTGACAGACACGACTTCATCTTCATTTTTTTTTAAATTGCATGTTGTTAGTTGGATTTGTGGGGAAAAAATGAGAAAAAGTAAGAGTGATTGTATTTAATTGCAATGTGGTAAATGTCATATTCACATTATAACAATTGTCTGAAGTTTAAAGTGTGCAAAGGACTTGGAGGTTCCTGCACTTGAAGGCTGAGATAAGCAGTGTTTGCTGCCTTTTATGGGGGGATATTTTCTTCAAGTCTTTCCTTTTTTATTCTGTTTGTGTGAGTGTAAAAGTCTCTGAGGAGAGGTGGTAAGAAGTTCCATAGATTGTAAACATTGAAATCCATAAATCTTAAACAGTTCTCATTCTTTATAAAAACGAAAAATAAATATTATTTCAGGCGATTTCTATACATATATCACATCGTGTCCCAGAGCAAGTTTTTGGGGGCGGTGACATTTTGGCCTCTTCCCGGTGCCACGAGCCGCAGCAATGCTCATTACTGCGCCTTGAGCATTAAGGCCAAAATAAACTCTCGCACTTGAAAATAATCGATAAACTTGGACAAAGTGACACAATTTTGACACCGTAGCTTATCAAAAATTGTTTCTTTCTGCCAAATTTAAGTTTTTGAACTTGGGCAACTAAATCTGACTTGGTTGCAAGACAGATTTTTTCATATGCTAAGATCATGTGAATAAAATGCCATCACAATTTTATTGTTTACTGTTTTGTTTCATTTCTTGACCCCTCTGCTCTGTGTGAGTGCGCGATAACAGATCCGCTGATTTTATAGATGGGCGAGATATAAATGAACTTTTGTAGTGCAGCAGGTGCAATATAGTTTATGGCACACTGTATCATATCTATAAGTGCTTTTATTTCCCTTGACTCATTCCACATGATGAAATTGCCCAAACACGATTTTGCTCTTGCCACCGCTCTAAGGAACAGCTGGAAAGATTGTATCAGGTGTTGTTCCTTTTTTTCCTAATATATTTGCATAATTGGTAATATACCTCACAGCATTGCATTAATATTTAAACTCCCAGGCACAGTCGGTTGGGAGCCCTACATTTCCAGTAGACAAATGCAGGCATGGTAAAAATGGACAGGATTTGCATAGCAGTGAAGTGACATCAAGGAAAGGCTGCGAGGCATTTTTTGGTCTAACAAGTACTATTTTACCATGTGGACCCAAGTCACGTTCACCAGTTAGTGTGGCTGAGCAGACATAGGAGGCAGGTATTTGTGCTAACGGGCCATTTCAAAACAGAAGTCAAGCACTAATTAGCCCCTCTGCATGAGCATAAACAAATTGTTGGAGGGTAAATAATTACACCCTATAGATTTTTTAATAACATGCAGCCATTTAAAGCCCACGTCTATGCACTTTTAGACTTCTAAACTTGTTTGATTAATTAATTTTTTTTCGCATTTTCCCTCCAGTGTCCCCGGCAATAACAAACAGCCCTTTGTTGCAACAAACTGAATGTATAGGAACATGCATATCACTTCTGTATGAAGACATCCAAAAGGTTTTAAGTTCCACTGGACTCAGGGAAAGAAAAAATGTGCCCCCTTTGTAGAGGGAAACATTTTACGTCAGTAAGGGCTTCGCCTGCTTTTCTTCCTCCTTTCATCACAAAAATAACATACCGAACATTCACAGAGCTTTAGTTTATCCTCATATTAGGCATGAGGGTGTGCACATGCGGCTCTTTGCATGGGTCTACACCAACATGTGCATGTCATCCCTAAAGGTATTTTCATTATATTTGTGAGATAAAGGTTGGAGGAGGGTGATTTAGAGGCAGAGTGAAAGTTTTGCAATCTGCTAATATTCAACTGATAGAGAGCGATAAAGCTACTGACAGTTGACCAGTATTTGTGTATGATTGACTTTTTGCAAATGCATGCAGATACAAATGTTTGGTAGGCTGGGAGTTCAGGATTCAGGCAATTTGTTGATCTGAACTTCTTAAAAAAGACTTCAAATTATACTCGAGAGATTCTGAGTGAGCAGACGCGTAAGAGGCTTTTCTCATCGAAGGTTATTTGGGGATGCTGGTAGAGAAGAATAGGAGATAATACGCAAACATTAAAGTTACAGAGACTTCTGGGACTCTGATAAACTAACAAGTCTAATCTGGGTAGGATCATACGCATGTGTTTTAGTCATAGGCTTGCTTAATGCTCACATGTGGACCTTAATTGTAAATTGTTTCCTTTGCCGCAGATACTGTCATTAAGGGCTTTACTCGGATACATTCAAAACATATTTCTGAGTTGCAGTGCTTAGGTCATGAAGTGGGGAGTGTAATAATTTCAAATCAATCAGAAAGTGTCTGGAACACCCAGTAATTTTTTTTTGTTGAAATGCCTGAAAACTGTGTTTTTCATTTGGATTGTTTCCATTGCTTTTGAACAAAACAAAGCAAAAAACCAACCCAAAAGAAACCTGGTAAAATCGAAGGATCAAAACACAGGCTTTCAACCTTGACTTTCTGTCCATGAAACTCAAATTTGTGTTGTGCAGTTTACAAAACCACTTTACCTCGTTGAAAAGAGAAAAATTGAAATGCTTTTAAAGAGTGCTCTGGTACATTACTCATTGGCCTAGCAAATAGTCTGCTTGTAAAGTGATGACTGCAGAAGTCTACATTGTAGATCTTCTGGGGTTTAAGTCCCAAACAGGTCATCAAAGACATCATCACATATTGTAGGCAGGACTCCTTTTGCTGGACCAGCCTACCCTGCTGAACAATCAAGACTCAGAAAGACAAATGCTTCATGACAGCCATCTACTATTGCAACTAGAGGTGGAAGAAATACTTAAAATTACTATGGCAAAGGAAAGCTTGGATGTCACGTCAGTGTGTGTGTGTGTGTGTGTGTGTGTGTGGGGGGGGGGGGCGGTGCGTGGGGTAAACAGGGGGGGGTAATCATCACCCCCCACAGTCAAAGGAGAATGAACAGGATGTTTTCCATTGAACCAGCCAAGGTTGACATGATCCCTGTGGCGGTAGAAAAACTCAAGGCCGTGACCCTCAAGCTGGCAAAGTGGCTCAAGCAGACTGTAGAAACAACCCTGGAAGCCCCCGTCCAAAGGTGTGTGTACCAGGGACTGCACACAACTGGACTCGGGACAGCCAATAACCTTCAAACGCTGATCACAGTTCATACGTTTGAAGGCAGGGGACACCAGATACAGGTTGTCAGCCCATCACTGGATAAACAGTAACACACATAAAATCACACCTAAAAGCAATTTGGGGGCATCAATTCAACTCACAATTAAAGCATGTGGTGGGAACTTGTGTGTGCACTAGAACAATATGCAGACTCTGCAGAAGGGCCAACCCTGAGCATGAACCCTAAGCTCGAAAATGTAGACACTGAAGAAAATAAAAGTGTTCTGTGTATTGTAACACATGAAAAGATTTTTCACTTTGTGCCTGTTTACTCTCGCTCTGTCTTTTGTTGCAAATCAAGCCTCTCGAACAAGACTACACAAAACAACAATACGATGCTGCTGCTGGTAAGGAAGAGAGGCTAAGCAATGTTGATGGTGTGGAAACACCACGGTTTCCTGCAGTCATCCAGTTACAACTGTGTGTAACATCTGCTGTATTTTGTGGTGTTTTCACTTCATCAAGCAAGAGAGAGTTTTTTCTTGAGATGACACTGTCCAAAAAAGGAAGCCGATGCTAATCATGATCTCGATATCAATCAAATAGTGGTGATGATCATTTTTGCTATAATCGAGCAGCCCCACTTTAATGTGCTTTCACGAGACCAGTGAGAGTCCAGACAAAACGTACATTTAGAGTGCCTGAGAGAACTACTTGCTGAATTAAACATCGGCCTGTGGGTGGCACGAAGGTGAAAAGGTCACTAAGTGCTGCATCCATCTTGGCGTGGTTAAAGCTTTGCATAGGGAAACATTTCCAAACAAGATCCCCAAGGGCAAATGCTTCGTAATTACTGCTTCTCCCTCCAAGAGGAACAGAATTACATGACAAATCTAAATAGAGCTGAGATCAATTGGTGGCGCACAGGAAAACCCATGCCACACGCAAAAGATCATTGAGATGAACTATTCAGGTTGCGATATTTTATGCAAGGCTCCTTTCTGTCAAAATCTGTATTTGTTGCTTGCATCCAGGTTGGATATGTATGAAGTACAGTTCAGTGCTGATAGGATGATTATCCACCGTTCTGTTTGGAAAAAAATGTTATCATATAAAATATCTGCAAGTAATAAGATATGCATGTTCGCACACACACACACACAAAGATAGTGTTTTTTTTTAAAGTTATTGTTTTTTTCTTCTGTATAACACTTGGTTCATCATTATCATCATTGCAGTTCTTCCTCTAACCAAAATTCCAGTGCATGAAGTGGCTGATTTTAATGATTAAAGAACATCAAATATTTCATTTTAATATTTTTTATTTTTTTTTACTTTCAACCAGGAAAACTTCCAGGAAAATTTAGACTTGATTATACAGAAAACAGAAGGATAACTACATTGAATTTGGAATAAATATTGCTTATGACCAAAAATGTATTTTCCTGTTGTGCAACATAAAATTAGTTTCTCAATCTTTTTTTCCCAGCAATGCACACTTCAGGTTTCATTGAAGCAATTTAAAAGTAAAGGAAAAAAAAACAGCAGCATCTGATGTAAGGCTGAAAAATAATTATTCTCTTTCTTAGCCTTTTGTTATTGCTGTCAGACAGCATGCGTTCTATAGATGGTAAATTGCTCTCAAAGAGAAGGTGCAATGAATTCAGCCATCGACATCGATTCACTGTAAGTTCACATTTTCATCTGAACAAAAGCAAATGATATGTTGGTTTTTGTTGCCTTTCTTTAGGTGACAAGATGATTTCTTTTAGGGGACATTTTTGCCTCACTTTCAATAATCTTAAACCTGGTGCATTAATTGAAACAGTGTCTTCAACTGAAGGTCCCATTTCCTTCCCATAACCTTTAAGGAGAGGTGGTGATGCACGGATCCATGAAAGGAACTGCTCTACCATTGTAGACACCCACCGATGATGGTCTGGAAATTGCAAATTCAGAATCCATTTTGTTAAGGTTAATATAGTTACAAATTTGGTGGTATGTGCAATTAAAATTAATACCGTTATTCATATTCAGAAAGCTGGGGTGAAGAAATTACTGAATGGATCAGTGGCCGTGGGTGCTGAAGACGATGAAGTAAAGGGATGAGTTGCACCACTTCATTCAATAATGTGAACAGAGCCAAATGTAATTCTCACTGTTGTAGGTGAATGGGCCAAGGTGCTGACTGCTGGATGGGGAAATAATGCCTGCATAATGAACTGAGGCCATATAAATAAGGGCTTGGTGTGCTAGCGAAACGTTGTCCAATGAGAAGGTTACAGGACTCGAAAAGTACATTCACAAATGCATTATTGATGTTAGGCCGTGTCACCAAAGGCTGCTGACCCGAACCCAAGTTCTACTTAGAAGACATACACAAAGAACTCCTTTGCACGACTAGTTTTAAAAAATGAACTGGTTCTATTGAAAATAAACTTGGGTTACGCAAATATATTGAAATTCTATCTAAAGTAATATATTTATTGATGAGAGAAGACAAAAAAAATCACAACTAAAGTGAAAGAAGGCGGGTCCCTCCATCCAAAATCTATCTCACAGTGCTTTTCTGAAGAATAAAAAAAATGTTTAAATCAGTGGATTATTTATCGGATTACCATTTTTTGATTGTTTGCTAATGTTGATAGGCAATTGTGATGGACTAAAAAGTGACAAGTCTGCTGTCAGCCTTGTAAAATGAAGGACACCTGTAACTGACATTAATGCTCTTGCATTATAGGCCACGTCTGCTTTTGTTGGGAACTCTGTTCAAACATGCAAATAGATTGAAAAGCCCTGAATAAATCCAAGGCTTGAATTTAATCAACCTAAGTCAGCAGACAGGCTCAGAACATAAATCCTGATACCTCGTACTCAACACCTCAAGTTTGCCTGCATGTGGGCTGAGGGAACAATTCCCCACTGCAATATGCACCATGGATAGGCTTCCACATGTCATTGGTTTGAGAGCATGGTTTATTAAACTCTGGGTATTACCAGGATCTAATGAGAAATATTGTTTGTTTTTTTCCTTTTTAATTGTTGTTGTTTTATTGACAGAGCACAATGTATATCAAGAAGCGATTGCATAGTAATTTAACATTTCGAAATCAAAATGTGGCATCAATTGGTAACTATTTTGTCATTATTTGAGGCTGATTTGCAATTCATAAATTGTACAGGTGAATTTAAAGCTGCTATGCTCAATTGGATTACACATTCAACCAGGGACACACCTTGTTTTTATGGTTCAATGACCCGCCCCAAGGGAGGACAAATATAATGAAAACACTGTCTCCTAACATTCCAAATGTGTCGTTTTGACGGATGCTGAATGAGGCAGTACTTTTCTTTACTTGGTATATCCCAGCAGTCACTCGAGTGAGATCAACAGGCTACTAACAAGAGTTCTCCAGACAGAAGTGTGACTTTTTCCAAAGCAGAAAAGGAAAACGTTGAATTCAGCATTGCGCTTCACAAAATGGGTATTTTAGGTGATCATTATTGAGACAAAGCATGGGCCTACACCAGATGGAGACCTCACAAAGACAACAATGCTCCAACGCTGCATGAATTTACTACTTACTGCTGTCTTGCGGTTTTAGAATGGATAAGATGTGACCCTCTGAGTCATCTGTAATACGCACAACTTCTCTCTGTGGCTCTCGTATAAATAGCCTCATGTTCTCTGCCGTTACTGTATGCACTAAAAGACACTGATTAAAAAAAAAAAGCAGCTAAAAGCAGCCAGGGAAATCAAATAATGAATGGAAATGGAGCAAATACAGAAAAGGAGGCAAGGGTAATACAGAGAGAAATCTTTTATTTATCTATTTAAAAAAAAAACAACAACAAAAAACACTGTTCTTGCAATATAAATTCCTGGGCCCCAGTCGTGTTATTTTACAGTAACAACATTTATTAAATGCTTTTTTCTCCTCAAGGGATGGTTCTTGGCAGAGACAGCCCTTTCTTTTGCTTTTTGTACCTAATGTATTTTCATACTCATTCACATTCATTAGATAGCGTTAAAGTTGTCTAAGAATAGAAATATTACTGTTGTTCCAGTGGTGGAGTGTTTGCTCTTTATAAAATACTTAGAAGCAAATTATAACATAACGTGAACAAATCAGTGTAATGTTGGACAGGATCCTGCCTAATGCAGTATTTTCTGCGCACTTTCCATTGACCTTCACGAGTACTTTTAGAAGTTTTTGGATGTTGATGCTCAGAAATGCCAACTGCAATGTTGTTGGTTGACTCTTTAAATTTGCATTTACTGAGAATGTGTTTTTCTGAAAATACTTGGAAGAAAAGGCAGTACTAAATATGTTAAAGAGACTTTAGCAGTCTGGGTCACAGCACAGCGAGGGATCAGCATGAACACAAAAGTGCTCTTTATTTGTTTTAACCTCCTCTGTGCTCAACTTTAAATAGGTCGGAATTATCAATATTTCATTGGTTTCCTGTTGAACACATATCAGAAAGTTAACAGATAACTGCAAATAAAAAAAAAAATCATCTGAACCGTTAAATTATTAAAGGTGTTTTTAAATACATTAATTTTAATGTACATTAAACAGCATTTTTTTTTCTCCTTTCTTCTTTGTTCATTATGAGATGTAGAAAGGAGTATTTGTGATTCAGTCACCTCAAAGCTCAGTATTTACTGGAACCACTTTGCTTTGAGAATTAAATGTGATCACCTACATTCACATAAGTGGCACTGTTTACTATTCTAGCTAATGACTTATTTCAGTCTTGCAAATGGTTTGATGCAACATAGTGTCAGGGGATAATAAAATGGTGACAGCGAGACAGCTATTTCAGAGCATCATCGAGACAGCAGCTTTTGTGAGGTGTTGTCACTCTGCAGTCGTCAATGTTTATTGAAAATACCTTCATAAAGGAACGGCATCAGTGAACCCATTGACAGAGCCAACAGTAGCCTAGAGTCATTGATGCATGTGGGACGGGTGAGAGCTGAACTGTGTGGTCCAAAGACTGGAACTCACATTTAGGGCGACTTTTACTTTTTTTACTAATTTCTGAAAAGAAAATTGCTTGAAGAACGCAAAAAGGTGACATTTCTGAGAATATTCTTGTTTCTACAAAAACGTTGCGGCTATTGTGTGTAAATAGTCCAAACCAAAGAGAGAGAGACTCTTTTTTTTTTCTTTTTAAAGGGAGATCTAGGAATCTGACCACAGAATTTCCCACTCAAAAAATAACTCAAACTTTTGTTATTGTCACTTTTTTCTCAATGTCAATTTGAAGACAATGCATTTTGTGAAATTGAACTCAATTCTACCAGAGCACGAGCTCACAAAAAGCTACAAAACTAAAAATTGCTTTTTACCTTTTCAACTGTCATCTGTCCAAACCCTTTCCATTATCCATCTCACAACACAGAACTGACACAAAGTCAACTGTTGATCCCGATCGCTTTAACTGGGGAAGGGAGGGAGACCTCTTCTTGATGTCATGTTTGATCCATAGAACCTGATCGAGTTTTTAGGTCCCAGAAATGCTTGATCATTTATAAAAATACCAGAATAAAAGCAGGTGATTTATCTACAGATTAGTTCTCCCAGGAAACAAGTGAACACTTCACTATCTGGGATAAAGTTGAAAAAGACTGCTGATCCTTTGTGTCAAGAAGAATTGAGCCTGTAGTTAAGTCACCTCGGTGGATGTGCACTATTTAAATCCATAAGGGAGACAGCCGGATACAATTTTCAACATTCTGCATGGGGTATTAACTGTAACTGGAGGATGCCCCTGGTAGGACTACATTGTGTGGACGTTGTAGAGAAAATCACCAAGGTGGTCTGCTGCCACTGCAGGATCACAAATGGCAGAGACAACACACTCGAAGACAGAGCGAACAGTGACATATTATCTTTGCAAAAGCCTTAGTCATGTGCCCTTGATACCCAAATGTGCACTACTTAATATGACTTTGCCCCATTCAAAGGCAAACCTACTTTATTTCCCTTTGTCTTCACATTTTTTCCCCAAGGATGTTACTCAGACTCTCTTTCATCAACATTCCCTTGAAAATGAATTCTACAAGTTCATAGTCACATTTACCAAACTCTCTTGGGTGTTTTCAGTCTCTTGGGAATGGAGCAAATGTAATCTGTTAAAAATGTGAATTTTAGTGTGAGCACATTCAAAACCTCACAAAAAAAAACATTTTACTAATTTAAATGTGACGAATGTTATTTGACTGCAAAAAACATCAATAAGCACAAAAAAGCAGTCTTTATTTCTTAGTTTGTCACCAGCCAGTTGTTTTTCTTGTTTTCATAGAGTACAACAGTCTATGAAATATGGTGTTAAATGTAAAGGTCTGCCCCTTGGAGCTCAAATATCATGGCTCACAGGAGCAAAATTTTGTCCCTTCAGTGCACACTCTAGGTTTTCAGAGATCGATGTCACATCTCAAGTGTCCTCAAATTCACTCAGTGAGGTTGTTGTATTGACTTCTCATTCAGAAAGTGTTAAATGTGTGTACTCTTGGTATTATGATTGCATGGACCTGCTGGCTTCAGAGATTTCAAGGACAGGAAGATGTTTAGTAAAAAGTGTTGAAAAGGACAGTGGTGTTTATCAGTATTTTGTGAACTGATGTCATTTATGCACTTGCTATCCTAAGATCTAAAGTTTAGACCTAAATTTGTGTTCATAGACCCATAAACCTTTTCTGGTCGTTCTTTTAACCCACTGCTCATTGTCACATTTTGCGAATAGATCTTTTCTTTTGAGAGGGGACAAAGTTCATGAAAGTTTGTGTGTGGCTGTGAGATCTGCAATTAAGGCAGAGTTAGTGCATGGATTCAGGTCATTGTGGGAGCTATTTAAAACAGCTTCTAGCTGAGTGTTGCCTTTAACTGGCAGTTAGAGGAGAAGTGAAGTGGGGCTCTGGTGTGTGGGTGTACATGACAAGTAGAGGAGGAGGTGCAACTTTATCATTTCTCAGTCATTCTTTAATCAAGACCCTTGCTGGGCTTTGTGTGGTCCGGGTGTGAGGTTCCTCTTTAGGACACTGAAATAGAGCAGGACATGATTTAGTCATAAGCTCAAAGGACGATGCAAGTCAATGAAAGAAAAATCATGTTGGAAGGGACTTAATAAAGTTGAAATCAAAGTTTCTTTGAAGTTATTTTTTTTCCTGAGCTCTCAGTTGTTCTTTTTCTTCATCCTGTTCTGACTGGTTGAGGGCCGATGTGAAAGTTGGAGGAACTGAGCAGTGTGAAGAATGCGCTGCCACTTCCCGTGGTAAAGTGACCGTTGTGAATGAAGAGTGGATTAGATTAGAAGAAAGTATAAATCAGAATATAATTGGACAAGAAATTGTTGCACTCAAAATGAGGCATGATTATTGACAGCAATAAAAAGTTTGCCTATCATAAAAATGTGACATGCAAAACCACTCGTTAAATTCATACAATTTGAACAGATGTTTTTTTTTTCCTGTCCTCTGAGTGGCATTCAATAAAAAAGTATATCCATCACATTTTTTGCATTATGAACTATTGTTATTTTCAAAAGCGAAAGAAGTGAATAGTACACTACCAAACAAAGTCCCAAAAAATGGAGATGGGCAGGAATCATGCACCATTAGCAGATGTCTTGGATCTCACACGGAGTTGCTCTATGAGGTCTTCCCTTCTGTTTTTCCTCACATTTGGTTGAAACAATCCTTTAGCCTCAGTGCAGCATGTGCAATGCAAGCTGAGTTTGACTCAGATCAGGTGATCGACTCTCCACAGTGGATTCAGCTTTATCCTGAGGATCGTTCTGCCGAATTAGGAGATGTTATCCATTATATTTTGATGCCTTGTGGCAAAACTTACAGACTGCCTCCAACCATCCTTCTTGAACACCAGTGTCTAAAATTGAGGAGATCACGATAGATTTTGGGGGAAAATCCTTTTGTCACCTCTCCTGTAGTGATCAATGACCACGCTGAGTTTGTGCAACAGTATGGATATTTTGGCAGCGCAACCGATGACCTTCTCGCTCTAGATGGATGCTGTGTGGAAAAAAGCTTGTCAGCACAGGTATTTTATATTATCTGGAGTTTTTAGGTTTAAATGTTGACCGTTTTTCATTCCCATGTTATTGAATTTGTCCTCGTCTTTGTCAGTGGGATCAGGTTCTGTATCTCTCCTTGGACAAGATCCACAACTTCTTTTTATGTTGCAAAATTGCATTTAAGCCGCTGAACTGTCAGTTGTTGAAGAACTAAACAACAACATTTTCCCCTCCTTGGCATTGCAAGGAAAGATCGCGACAAACATACAGCTAGGGCCAAAACCCCTCAAGGAGAGTCTTTGAATAGAATAGAATAGAATAAAATAGAATCGACTTTCTTGTTGACCAGAATGCTTGCTATGAAAATGTCTTCCTTCACATCCCTGATTGTTCACAGAATGATAGTTAGCATGTTAGCCATGAATATAAGTGACACAGTTGTCAGAGTCCACAGTAGTGCTCTCTTGTCATCTATCCGTACCAATTCAAAAGGGTGCAGAAAAGGCAACAATTTGAGATGTAGTATAATAAAAGGCTAATGCTATTACATGAATAGGAAGTGGAAAGGGTGGAGTTAGCAATGGAAAGACACTAAAAGTACACGGACCTGCTTCATGTCTCCTTCCTATAGTTACACCCATCATGTCTTCATCAGCTCCCTGACTGCTGTGCAATTGTGTACAATGATTACAGCTTTAACTTTCAGAATATGAGCCTATCTTTTGTCCATCAACAAATGTCAATTCCTGCCAATGAATCAGCAGTTGACAGGCATTCATTGTGAAAATACAACACATCTGGGATTATATTTGAATTATCTATTAAAGTAAAGCTTTTTTTAACAAATATTGTATATCATCCTATTGCACACCCAATAATCTCCTATGGCACACCACTGAGCTGTGACACAGTGGTTTGAAAATCTCTGCATAAGACAGCTGTAAGCACAAAGCAAGGTTACGCTCATACTTAAGTGGCCAAGGCTGTGAACTTGCTCCCTGCTCACTGAGGAGGTTAATAGGGATTAACAAAGAAGTGGTCTCGGGGGAGACACTTTCTGTTGCTTGTGTTTAAGGCAAGTTTCTACTTCACTTATAATGGGACTTTAAGGCCGAGCAGGCTCCCTTTTTTCCACTACTGTTTGTGTTTTGCTTTGTTTTCTTAAAGCAGAGATTGTCACAACAATGGTGGAAACAAATGTGCATTAGCCTCTGAGTGAATATGGCGAGATTGACAACAGTGAGACATTGTGACGTTGCTTTTTGGCACGTCAGGCCGGCCAGCATACATCCCTCCAAGGTTCAGATAATGAACAGAGCTTTTATCATCACTGTGAGCAGGGCAGAGGTATAATGACAATGCCAAAAGTGAGGTTGCTATGCTCTCCTAATTTCTTTTTTCCAAAGTCAATTTTACGTTTTTTCCTCCTTCCTCCCCCTTTCCGCATACCTCCTGTTGTTGTCCCCCTCTCTGCTCTCTCACAGTTGTTCCCCTTTCAACATTTGTCCATCACTTAGTTTTTGCCTACCTCTCACCTATCAACACCCCTCCCTCTATAGTTTATCATTCCTTCATTGTAGAGGTGCAGCTGCAGAAATGAGTCCTGGCTGTGACTAATCTGCTGGCAAAGCCTCCGAGGGCCCCTTGTGGTGGTGCCTCTTCACAGAGGACACGTGATTGATTGAACCTGGGGAAAACTTTGTCAGACTGGCCATCATGACGGGATCTCTTGCCTGATAATAAATTCCCCCCTCCCCAGGACTTTGGGGAGGCACAAGTGTCATGTGGCGCATTTTCAAGACGCATAGTGCTCCAGGCTATTAGGTGGATCCACATTGCCAGCTTCTACTTTCTCGCCTGCATACAGTCTCACTCTCTCTCCAGTCCCACATTTCCCCACCCAAGACCCCAAACCAGCCAACACGTTTTTCATGAGCAGTGTGTGTTTGATCAGGTCTCAATGTGAAAGAAAAATGTAGTGTGAGTCTGTGCCATTGCAAATATGGCGGTTAGCCTGTACCGACATGGAAACAGAAGGCATGTGTTTGTTAGTTATGTGTAACCAATCATTCCCAATGGCACATGTTTGGTGCTAAGCGTAGAGTGCATATCAGATGAAGGCTGCAGAGGGAGAACAGAGGAATTACTTTCATCGGCAAAGTGTCATGACAAATTGATTTTCTCGCCTAAATCCCAGACAGTGGACAGGACATCGCAGGTTGAGTGTTTCTGTGCGTAAACGGCCCATTTTCTCTTTTCCTTCACAGATCAATGACGTTGTGTCATTAAGAAGAGCGAGGTAGACTCCAGTGCCAAAAGCAGAGGGGCCACAATGCCAACCGTCTCTCTCTCTCTCTCTCTTCCTTCCTCTCCTCTGCATCCCATGAATGTTCATCAATCGAGTGTGCAACAGCAGCTCTGGAGCAGAGGTCCATGTGTTTCATCACAGGTTCAGTCACCCATTGAAAAGACTCTGCGGTATGTTTGTCACTGGGCTGCTAGAGTTGGTGCAGTTAGCGCATGTGCTTGAGCGCACCTCCCCCCGCGCACAAACCAAGGAGTGGAACGAGGATGAAGGGAATTCATTTGTTCACCTGAGGTGACACTCGAAGATAGGAGTGCATTATCTAGGAAAACACAAAGGAGGACGCCTGTGCACAGTGTACACTGAACTGCTCACATATTTCTCAGTCTTGATCTTCATGAAAATCATTTTAAGTCATCCAAAAATATCTTAAACACTGCTTTGCTGTTCATAAACAATTCACTTGTAAACAGTTGTTTTACATTTTCTAGTTGAAAAACTTCTCAAATTGCACTACGTTTTTGAATGGATCTCCAAAAACGATTACCATTTAAATTTTTGAATACGAGTATCTCACAATTAGCTCTAAAAGTGTGTTTCTCAGATTTATCCATCTGTTTGCTTGTTTTTTTGATCTAGCGCATTTTTCTGCAGAGGGAGAGGTGAGAGATCCTTCATCTCAACAGTTGGGCTAAACAAATTAGCCTGTATTCACTAGTTAAAATTACATCATACGAGTTCACAGCTATGCTTCAAAATACACCATATTTTAGTAATGCCATGAACTACTCATTTTTGATGTTAGTAAATCTATTGATGAATATATTATGTGACTGCCACTAGTCTACAGTGACTAATTTAAAAAGGATCAGAAGATTGCCTGATGAGGTGGTAAAATAAAAGTGGATATACAAAAGGGCACACACGGGCATTTGTGCCTGGGGCTGAAGGGAATTTCTCTGCTGAATCTTTTTGATGGAAGTAAATACCACTATATCTGAGTAGAGTACCCTCAGGCCTCGACTGTTACTTATATCCAGTCATCCAGTCAGTCTTTCTTGTCGTTTCCAGCAGTTTGAGCCACTGACGATCACTCGGGGCTCATGTTTGCTGCGTGGTTTATTCGCTGAATGACTCACTGAACATGCACTGTGCCTCCATAGTGAAATCATCTGAGATTGTTTTCAGCCACTTGCTCATTTTGCCTGTTTCACCATGCATTGTATTGAGTTGCAGAGGCTTGTTTGCTCACAGCTGACTGAGAGTTCAAGTGAACTGAGAAATAAAGGGCTCATTTCAGGAAGTTATTCTGCTAAATTCATTCAGGCAAATCCGTTAGTTTTTTTTTTTATGAACAAATTGTGAGCAAACGATAAAACATGAAGTCTACTCTACCTTCACTGCTGTTTCTGTCAGAGCCCTGGGGGTCTGCAGGCGTGTGCGGTGTCATATGTTTGTGTGGCGGCCTTCAGGCCTCACACCTGATAAAGTGATTAAAAACATCAGCCATATTCCCCAGGTCCCTCCCGGACTCCGACTCACTGAGTGAAAACTACAGTATATTGACTCGTTCTTCTCTGACAGCACCATTCCCAAGGCTGAGAACCGCAATACAGACATCTAATATTGCAACTCTTTTCGAATTGCAAGTGTGGTCTTGCAAAAAAAAACAACACAGTTGTTTTTTCCATGTTTGCTCCTGAAATCAAACACAACAGAATTTTTTTTTGCCATGAATTTAACAATTAAAAAAATTCCATTTTTTTTCCCCAATTGACAGCTTTTGAGGGGTTATAACAGCAGGGTTACTGAAACTTGTCTGTAACAAACAACATTCAAAGAAGCACTAGAGTATATCTAACGCTTGTTCTACCGCATTGATAGTTGGTAGTTGTCAGTTTGCCTCATTTCAACATATGATGCTCTTAGTGAATGGAGTGCTTATTGACTCCAGTGGTTTCTTGCCAATCAGTGGCCTACAGTCTGTTGACATCTTGTTTTCAGCTTAGATTTTCTCAGTTGTAACTCTGGATGAAGAAAAGAAGACCTGAAAATGTATCTGCTCTGAGATACTGTCACCAAATAGAACCATTTTGAAACGGTGTGGCGTCAAGCTGAGCAGAGTTGAGTCAGTATGTGGCAGAGGTGTGTGGTTGTGTTCAGCTGCGGGGTGGAGCAGCAGAAAACCATGCAAAGGAGAACCATGATTGAATACAGACTCACATATGACACAGCTGACTAACTCAAAACCACTGTTTCTTTTCACAGCCATATTCTCTTTAGTAGTAATTATAGCTTTTCATCAGTAAGTCTCATTCCCATTATTATCTCTGATCATTCAAACTCAAATTTGTAGAAAAACAGACAGTATGCTGAGTTCTTTACCCACAAAGAAGAGGCAGCAGAAGCTGACACGTGCCAAAACTTCTGATTCATGCTTCAATCGCAGGTCCATTCACTGACCAGGAAAAACGCACAGTGTCCTTTTCAAAACTCTTTATCAAAGCAGCAACCCATACATGCATCTATGAAAGATATTTGTCAGGTCATATTTGGAAAAACATGAGGCCCTGCTCTATCACAGGCAGGGAAAAGTACATTTGATCGGGTTGTCATCTCAGTTTCACTCTCTGTGCTGCAGCCTTTCTCTCAGCAGACATGTGAATGAAGGAGTAAATGTCATGGTGCTGAAGCTCCCCTGTGTGAGGAAAACTATCCAGCCTCTAGATTCAGGCGCTGCAAATACAAAATTGCTTTGTGTGTGTTTGTGTGGGTCTTGATCACACATGCTGAATTCAGTGGCGTGTGTCAAATGACTCAACATGCTGCTGCCTGCTTTGAGGTCGTCAAAGTCAGATTTACTAATTTCAAATGAAACTGGAACAGGATGCTTTTTAGAATCCAGAAGACTGAAGAAACTACCTCTTGCTTTCATTTTGATGGCGTCTGCTGTATGGCTGTAATTTGGTAGGAGTTAGCAAATGTAAATGTAATGTTATCTTTTCTTTTTCTGAACTGTTTAAATTCGTAGAACCAAAAGATTGAAGGAGTTTGGGACTTGACATACGTAAAGCTGATCGAACTAATTGTGACGAGCTTACCAGGGACTCAGTTTCCTATTGTGAGGCAGCATGTAGCGTAGGATTAGACTCACAGTCTGTTAAATCTGTGGGAACAGGTCTCTGGACCATGTGAGAGAAATAAACAATCAGTCCTCTGGGAAAACTTCCACCACTGACCAATCCACACTCGCTTAAGCTTCATGATTTCCCAGATGAAGTGCAATCAGGCCACTATACATATAGCGTGACAAGCAGTTGAAACAACTAATTTAGGACACAAATTAAATTCACCAGCTCATTGTGGCTGAGTGGCTCTCTGCGTAGTTCTGAATGCAAATAACAGGTTAGAGCAGGTAACATGTTTTTTGTAATGTGAGATGACTGATTGCGAACGAATCATATTTTTCCAAATTCTCACTTATTTTGAGAACAAATGTGAAATGGCTAAAACCAGGGTGGTCTGAATTTAAAGCAGCAGATAAATGGGCTTCAGTTGAGTCAAGACTCACAAAGACAATCTCTTTTGTTCAATTCCACCCCACCCCCCCCCCACCCCCAAAAAAAGAAAAAAACATAAAAAAAAACATGCACTTCTTTTTATCGTTCCCTCAGTGTGCAGCTCAGGTTGGCTGTTTTGTACTAAAACTGCAAAACAAACATGACTCAATCATGTTGTTTGCTCAACAGATTGATGCCCAAAGACAAAAGTGAAATTACAATAGCCACTGCATTTATCATGTGTTTCGAGCCAGAAAAATGATAAATACAATAACTTCAGTTTGTGTGAGAGAATAAAGTTTCCTGGTTTAAATAAAATTCTTCTAGTGAATCAACTCATAACTATGAGACAAATAAAACATCTGTCCTGATGCTGATGACATTGTAGTCTACTGGATTCTGACAGACTCTTTTCACACAGGAAGTCACCTGCCTGTGTGTGGGTTGACACGATGAATGTTTGCAGCAGCACTCTTAACACCAAAGTCATCCTTTCAGTCCCTCGTAACAATAATTTCACTTTATGTGGAGTGACAGTGAACTTTTTCAGGTTTAATTCACTTCTGTTGCCAACAGCTGGTTGAAAAACTGTTGCTATAGCAACTCCCTGCACTACAACTGTTCATGCACATACGGATGTGAATAGTTTTCCTTCTTCGTGGGGCAATATAGAGAGGAAATTGTTTATGCTCTGGCCTCAAAACTATATGTTGAAAAGTGCATACAAATGCTCTCTTCTCCTCTACAGAAGAGTTCATCGCTCTACATGAACGTCTAAATTGTGTCTGTCCGACATGAGTGAAGAATATCCAGCTGCTACGCCAGACTGTGATAAGAGTTTGAAAGCCCATCACAGTCCAGAAAGCCACAAAGACACAATGTCACAGTAAGCAGGGGGATAAAGGAGGATACTGAACAGAGGTTCTGCTCTCTGTCCTGGCAAGTTTACCTTTTCTGAGTCATCTTTATCTAATCCTTTGTAGAGAGAACATTTCCAGCTGCAGCGGTGTGTTTGATGTCTTTCACCAAGATACTGGACTTTGAAAGCAACAGAGGGGGACAAACAGATAATCTTTGGATGATAACCTTCTCACAGTGAGGTGTCATTTCTTAATCACTATCAAGCCAACCTTTTAGAGATAGAAATCCTTTCATATCTGATCTTCTTGGCTTTGTCCCCTTAAGTGCGGATAGCAGTGTCTCTACAGACTCCTCCCTTTTCTCATAGCCTTGTGTGGATTCTGGCCCTTAACACACCATTAACCTATCTTCATCAAAGTCCTTGGAAAACACTCTCAGTTGACCCATAAGTGTGAAGACTGTGTGAACTTTGATGCGCAACAGATGTACTTCAAACTTTTGACCCAGTTTCTCATTTCCAATACGTCCTTTGGTTGCTTTCATTTGATTCATTCCTCTGCTGCGGCTGAGTAGACTGCTTTGTCATGAAACGCCAAGGTTGGTGGTTCAATCCCATATCGATGGAATTGTCCCTGCACAAGAGGCCGAATCCCAAGATTTTTCCGATGGTGTGCATAAACAGCTGTACGGGTGAATGTGGCTGATCATGCTACAGGAGTTTAGACTGCTGATGGCATAAAATGTGCTATATTACTATAGTTTATTGGCTTTGCATATACTTCAAAAGGTGGGAATTTATCAAACAGTGATTCGAATAAAAATCAACTAATATTATGGATAGCTGCAATGTTAAGCCAAAAGACCAATTTTGTGTCATTTACAGATGTAACAACTTCTTATAAAAGTGAAAAAAAAGACAATGAAACTCTTCATTCACCCTTTTGTTTGCATAATAGACACTTTAATTATTATGGAGATTCTGTTGTTTTGCACATAATCATCCTACATCCTACAAATGTAGCATTAGAATAATTCCCTTCTGGTTTAGTATCAGTTCCTGAAAAGGACTTCGGCTTTGCTCTCTCTTCTGTTGGCTTGTCAGCGCATTGTAGCCTTTTAACATGCTCTCACTCAACTCTCACTCACCGGGGGGGGGGGTTCACTCTGTGATGACTGCGGTGGAAAAGCAAGGATCGCCATGTAAAGCTGCCTCAGTTTATCACCCGGGTCATGTTTCTGTGTGTTCTTCTCAGCTCTGTCCTCCCCTGTGACCAAGGTATGACATGTGTCAGTGGTGCGTGTTAGTGTTGGGAGATGGAACGGAGAAAGGGCAAGGTTAGCTTCCCTTGTATCAGAAGTCAATGATTCACTGGGGTGAGAAGGACATTCTGCATCAGCGAGCGGTTCCTTTCGAGTGCTCTCTTTCCCGGCACACATTTCCATCCATTGTTTGATGGCATCTTTCATTCTCATCAGGAGACCAGTGCTGAGCTCCAGCTTGACTAATTGTCACGTGCAAAATGATTAGTAAGAACTGATACAGGAACATAAGTGTGCAAGATGATTGAACTCACAATGATTGACGTAAGCAGGCTTTTATGAAGCTGTGTCCTTAAACTGATTCAAAGAAATAATGAGCAATCAGTTAAATGTGTGCTTGTTACAAGCAAATGATGAAAGGTGAATGATTCTGATCACTACAATATAGTATAATATTTCTGAAGAAGGGAGCTTTTGTGGTAGTCGTACAATTTGTTGCTATGTTTCCTGGACCACTGATGTCAATATCAATGAGAGAGTCTTCTTTCATTTTTTGAAAGGCTCGTATCAGCAGCCCGTCAGTCACAAGGTTACTCCTCTGACCTGGAGTCCACCATAGCATGATTTTATCCTTTCCTCCTTGAGCAGGAGTTTTTGGAACGCTGCGCCACACGGCGCTTCTTCAGGGGGATACATTTCCATGTTGCCCTCCATCATGTTCTACACGTTCTGCCACTTCGATCCAGGAACTTTCGATTTCTACCCTCTCCGTTCTCACTTGACCTTAACTTGACTGAAGTTAGTCAGTATGGTGCACACCATGTGCTTTTACAAGCCAAAGCGCTACATGGAAAAGGGTCCCCTGAAACAGTGTTGCGCAGTGCTGGGTTCCAAATGTTTTGTGAACAAATACACCGGGATGGCAGCATATTGAAATTAATATCATGTCAAAAATATACACCAGTATCCATTGTAAACTGGGTTACTGCCCAGCACCATAAACCAGTTAGAGAATCCAAAGCAGTCATTCTTCCCACACATGCAAACAATGTTGTTGTTGCAGACTTTCAGATGATGTCTCATTGAAGGGCATTTGAAATGTCACAGTTGACTGTTCACATGAAAATTGTGAAGTGGGAGAGCTGCTCGAGATGTTCAACCATGGCTCTTGCTGAAGCTGTGCACAACAATCACTGTGTGCAAAGTGTTCGAATGTCTGTTTCAGAAAGTCACACAAATGGTTGGACACGCTAATCTGATGTCAGAACAGTTTAGGGGTGAAGGGGTTTGTAAAGGTACTCAGCCATCAAAGAAGCTGCTCTGACTGAGTAGCCTGGCAGCTTCACAGTGTGGAGCGAGTTTAGCAGCTCCGTGAAGCTGCTCTTGAACACAGCGCAGAGATGCAGTGAACTAAATAGTAATGTTAGAAAAGTAATAAGCAGCTGCAAATGCGAGATTCAGAATTAATTTGAGACTTCCACTGATGAAAAAATGATCATATATTTTACAGTTAAACCACAAATCTTTGGTTGTTGTACTTTTGCGAAGTTAAGGGAAGACAATTTGGTCTTGCTCAAAGACACTGCCATGTGGAGGCCACATGGATTGGAGGCCAACCTGTTCTACCTGCTGAGCCACAATCATCCCCAGTAACTAAAAAGTAACTAAAGTGAACATCATCCTCCTCGAATTGTACTGCAGTGTTTCCCATTTATGAACACCATTTCTGCCAGTTACAATGACTCAGCAGTGTTGCCTCTATAGTTGTGGGTTTAAATATTTATTTGTGCATCAAACTGAATGTCTGCTCCACTGCAGCTTAGTAAAAAGATTTGTTAACCAGCAGGGCCGAGGCAAAACTCACACAACCACATCGAGCAGGCATAAAACTCCAAAAACAAAGTGATATTTCAAAAAAGACACTCTCAGGTTCAACAAACTCTGGTGTTTTGTAAAATGTTTGCTGGAAGTCTCTCCTATCCAAATTCAGATTACTGCTGTTGGCCGCTCGATGTCTGAATGGAGTTACTTTGATTAAATTTGCAGTGTCTACTCGAAATTCTTAAAGGTCAATGTTTGTAATGTTTCAATGGGCAAAACAGCCTTTACAGATCGTTTCACCACAACAATCAGGTTCAATAATTACAGATTAGCCCATAAAGAATATCACTCAGGAGCCTAAAGTGATGGATAATTTCTTTAGTCAATGATTGTAATTTTCACAATGCTCCAGTCATGTGTTATTATTTGTATCTTTTTTTTTTTTACCCACCATGCTATCAGATAAACAAATGGAGCACACATGTTAACAGAGAGGCAGGTTCTGTCATGCTACTTCAACATGTTCCTTTTCTAAACATTATGACCTGAAGGCTCCCCTTCTAAGTGCCCCATGTGCAACAGACTACAATGCACTGTGCAGTGTGACACTTTTCAGTTGGAAGTAGCGCAGTATGAACTGTTATCCATGAAGTTGTACAGCAAAGGTTGTAACTTGTCTCCAGAGGATGGAGCATCAGTCACGCTTTAATTCGATGGTGGAGTCAAACCCCGGGGTAGCAGATCACACTTGGACATTTTATCATCTTTTACGTCTTTCACTGAGGATTTATCACAGACCTGAACAATTCTTTCTGCTGTTTGTACCATTGCGTACATGCCGCTGTTCATGCAACAGTCCCCCGTTCTTTGAATCCTCACTTCCGATTGTCTACTCAAAAAGGTTTGTCCTTGGCTGAGAGACATACTGTCTGAAAAAAAAACCTTTCCAATAACTCACTAGACAAAACATTGAAATCATTCAAGATGATACGATCACTCACTTGTGCAATGAATACAATAGACCTATTTTTCCACACACATTTTATATTGTTGTAGGCTTTTTTATAGCCATGATTCACGCATCTTCTCTTCAATACAACTATTGGATTTTATGGATTTTATGGATGATGCATCTATATTGCGATGCCACTTAATGAGCTTTGCTGAAACCTTGAGGAAAAGTTTGTTTTGTGTTACCTGGAGTTAAAAGTTTCCTGAAGTTCCTGAAGAAGCATGGAAATAGCTGGATCATAATGACAGTGTCACCTGAGGACTGCACCATTTGGTGAGAAATGCTTGGAGAAAAAAGCTCTGTCAAAAGCTTACATTCAATTCTGATTTTGAAATGCCATAACTTCATGTTTTCAAAGGTCTGCATCCTCTAACTTTCTGCTTATTACTGTGTCCACTGAATTTTTGTCAGAATTTCGATCCATCTTGATGGTTGCGGACCATTGGAACACCAATTGCTGCCTATTTGTAATTCCGTATTCATACACAATCAGATGTATTTTTACTCATTCTTGGCAGCATCACAGTCCAACAAAGAAACTGCCAGGGCTTGGCTTTCACAAGTGCATATTGTCAGCAGCCTAATAATACACACTGATCTAAGCGCAGCAGTGGCTGAAGCCAACGCTCTGCAGCTGGCAGTCTGCTCTGTTACAAACGTTTCAACCGGCTCTGAATATGACAGCATGAATAAACAAATCATGCTCTGCTGGCAATCACATGTGTGCTCTGGTAACTTTAAACTTCACACTGTGTCTGGTTAACAAATAATCAAACAAAAGACAGAGAAAACCTATAACCATAACACAATATGTTTAAAACAGGAATAAAAAAACAAACAATATCCTTGCAGACAGTCTCAGATTCTGTGATTTCAAACAGACAGTCGGATCAACCGCCGGCTGACTGAACCGAGCAGAGAAAAAAATGCCTGTGGTCTGAACAACTGATGACAATGTTTGTATAAACAAAGGAACGTGCTTCTCACATACACTCCATTTTTTGATGTACAGAGAGCTACTGAGATTGAATACCAGTATGTCATTGTACCAATTCTACTATGACTACAACAACTTCGAACAATTATTATTATTATTGTTTGATTTTGCCCACGTCATTTTAGATTCTTGTTATTTTCAAACCATAAAATTGTATGTGCATTTTTGAAAAAAACACACACACACGCGCACACGCACACGCACGCACACACACACACACACACACACACACACACACACACACGCACGCACACACACACACACAATGTAGTGTTGTAGCTCCTAAGATACTGAAAAAACTAAACCTCCAACAAAGTGACATTGATCAAGAACGTTATCTATTCCCACAAGCATGTTGCATCATACCACTCATTTGAGGGCAGTGTTTGAGCATTTATGTGTGTGTGGAAAAAAAAAAAGCGATGCGAATGAATGTGTTTGGCTGTGTTAATGTAGCAGCCACCCTGTGACACTCTGCTGCCTCCCTTGAGGGGTTTAAGTTTCATAATCACCCCCCCTCATTCAGCTGGCCTTGAGGACGTTAAAAATGAGTGCTCTTGGCGACGGAGGTGACATAAAACTTCTTTAAAAATGATGGGGAAACTTTGATAAGTCTTCAACAGGGACATGAACTGTCAGGAAGACAGATACCCCGAGTGAAGCAGGGACCTTTCATTAATGTAACACAATCCCTCCACCATCTGTTTCAGCTGACATCAAGAGGGTTCAACTGAAGCACCCCACGGCATTGCTTATCATTGACTCTCTAAGGAGTCGACCGGTAATTACCAGCTTTCTTCTTTTTTTTTAACCAACGTAGCTATATATGGATAGTCCATAGTCCAGGCATGTTTTGTGGGGTTTTTTTTGTTTTTTTTTTACATTGTATTATACTGTTTTAACTTAGACAGTATCAAAGTAGGAGCTATAGCAAGACATTGTATCTTTAGTTCTAACTGAATATTTAAACAATTATTGATTCATTACACTTCTATATTTGATAACTGCATCTATCCATACATTTTTTTCATGCTCAAGGATCATTTGGATTAGTTCTTTTAACCAACATCTAGGAAGAAGCAGGGACTAGTCCACAATCCATCCCAGAGTTGATCTGGAGACATGGAGGAGGACTTTTGCACACAATCATTCAGTGAGTGTTCTAAATGATTGTATATCATGTAAGAAACTGCAATGAGAAGAAATCAGTGACGGTGAACTCAGTTGCATGACAGACGTGGTACAAACGATATAGCAGTTTATTGGGCAAATCGCACGTCAACAGTCCAGAGGTTGGAACCAGCAGAGGCGTAGCAAAGATGATCCAGGGACAGGCAGGGGTCAGGCACCGAACAGGAGAATCCCGGGAGATAAGGCAAATCCAAACTTCAGCGTAGGGGATCATACACAGGCAGGTGATATCGCAGGCACTAACGTCAAAACAAACGGGTCGGTACACAGAACTATGGCAGGGAACGAAGGCTGGTGGCGACTGGTATGGGAACACAGACGAGCTGCCCACAAGACAAGGACAGAAGGCCACTTATATACTTGGAGCACCAGGTGAGTCTAATCACAGAGCAGGCATAGGTGTAGCACGTGAGGGAGAGAGCATGCAATCACACAAGAGGAGAGTAAGTCAAGCAACCTGCAACGAGAGACAAGGTGAGCCACCAAAATAAAACAGGAAACAGACAGGACAGAAACATGGAGTGTGACAATCGGAAATGCAGAAATTGCTTCAACACATTTCTTGCCACGGTGCCTCTGCACAGGTACTCCAGGATTTGACAAAAAAATCAGGTTTCCTGTTAACAGAAAAATGAAGGATCTCAGAATTTCAGGGGCAGAATACAAATTGAGAGAGAACATTTGAGAAAAAAAACAACACTTTGTATATTGTAACCAGTAGCGGTTTTAGGCACGAGCAAACTGGGCAGCCGCCCAGGGAGGCATTTTTTCATGACGTAAGGGGACGTAAGACGTGTTTTATCTCATGTACTATATATATATACTATATGTAGTACATGCTAACTTATACTGTTTTATGTAATAAAATACATTTGTTCTGTAAGATTGTGGGCCATGTCTGACTTTCGGAGCTGGCAGGGGGGCGCCCTGAGGGGGTCTCACCCAGGGAGTAATTCAATGCAGAACCGCCACTGATTCTGCCCTTCTTGCCAAACAAAATTTAGAGATATTTCTGGACAACTATAGATAAAAAAATAATTTACTTGGTCTCAATTAACATGGAAATGAACAACAAAAGGGGCTTTTGGGGATTTTAGCCCGTTCCCAGGCTGCATGAGAAAACGCCCAAAAATTTGGCAATTTCCATGACGGTGACGTAAGACATTGATTTCCATTCACTGAAAGCTGGAAAAAAAAAAAAAACATGTTTTTTTTCAGTCGTACCTGTGAGACGCTGTTTTGTTGGGACTTGCATTGAGGTCACAGTTGATCCAAGAGACACAAGGTTCTCATCGAAATGGCCGGTTGTTTGCATAAACCATATAGAAGACGACCCAGGGTGCTGTCCGCCGGAGGGGGCGCCGTGGGCCGAATCAGGACCGTTGCTTCCTTTCCACTACATGCATGTCTGAAAATGCAAAGGAAAGGGAGTTCAGAACTAGATTTGTATTCCACAAATGGTTTCATTGGTTGTCCCTCATTCTTCTGTGTCTAGCCGCAAATAAAAAGCTCTGTCCAGCCTGCTATTTGATCAACATGGTGTTGTACCTCACTACCACTGGATCAGTATTCAAGACATATGCCGGAGACACATTTTTCATAGCAAAACCAACTCCAGCAGACAAAAAAAATGGAAAGCAAAGCTCCACCAGAGCGAGTTTCAGAGTTCACTGGAGAAGGCCAGAGGGGGAGCTAATTTTTTACAATCAGCGACAGTTGCACTGATGTCAGAGCTTAAGTAATCACTGAGCACAATCACAAATATCTTAAAGGTGTCTGTCTGAGTGACAAGGGTCTTAAGGGGAAAAGGAGTGAGCGGAGAGGCGAAAGCACTAATGCGTGTGACAGGCCAAAAGAGAAGAGTGAGAGGCAAAATGCAGAGCCTCTAATGAGGGAGGGGAAACGCTAATTAAATTTGAGTGGGAATCTCAATGTGAACTTTATTCTGAGGAAATGGCTGATAAGAAGATTTTCTCCTTGAAAGTGTTGTGTCTTTATTGTTCGCTGGGTTAGGGTCAATTGGCGGTCATGCATGATTGAGGAAGACACTCGGTAAAGCCAGAGTCTTTGGAAGCATAGCAAGGAGGTGAGAGGTTGTCAGTGAAAAAGGTGTGAAGTGACCAAATATAGATGGGCTGTAAAGGCGCCTGAATGCGTAGACAAAAAAAAAAAAGATGTTTGATTCCTAAATACATGCATAAATACCAGGTTACACTCACTGTCTGTTTTTCATGCTTTCAGCAAGCATTACATCTGAGATTTATTAACTGCTGATGTACTCTAAACTTGGCTCCAACAGAAAAAAATGTACCTAACATGACTTCAACCAAGTTTGAAGCAGATCTTCAAATGGAGAAAAAAAAGTTATGTTCTTTACTCATGACAAATAGAACATTAAACTAGTCTCTATGCATACTACATTGTTACTCACACTTGTTTAATCAAACTTGCATTCACAGACAAATACTGACCGCTGCCGTGAAGAGCGCTCGTCCAATGTTGGGAACAACATGGGGTTCAATATTTTGCCCCAAACCTGTTAGAAACATAAACAGGGTGGCTTGGGGATCAGAGGAGAAGATAAATAAATGGATGAACAAATTAATGATAAAAAGCTCACCCAAGGACTCTAAGAGGACTCTGTGTCGATTGCTCCACCGTTGCCCAAAAGAAAAAAAAACTTTTTTTTAACAGCACATCAATTCCAAATGAAACAGCTGATTGAACAGATATCGCAGACCAAAACACAAATACACGTTGCAGAATCACAGATGTACACGGTCCCAAAGTGTCCGACCTTAACCCTGGCCTCATACCAGTTGTAGCCTCAGCTGTATTAGAGACATGCACAGACACATAAAAAGTCCCACATCCATTTTCTTCAGTCTGGTGTCTCATTTTAGCACATTTGTCTTTTTCTCCACCATTAGCATGGCAAGAAGCATCCTGTTCCCAAGCACCAGTTGTGTAAATGGACTCCCCAGGCTCCAGTCATAGTGAGATTAATCGGAAACCAATATTGACCAGAAGCATTTTAGTTGTGTCTGCTAGACGAGTCTGGCAAGTTTGTCAGACTGTGAATCATGTGTGGCCTTTCCAGTCTTTTCCATCTGTTACCCTAGAGCAGCAGTCACAGCTAATTTTTTATTATTTCTTTCTTTTTTAGAATTAATACATATATATATATATATCCACACAAATGGTTGTGTGATCATATTCTACTGAAATGTTTCTGTCAGATTGTAGTTACCATCAGGTCTGCCCTTTTGTTGCGTCTTACGTTACATGGAAAAGTTTCTTCGAATGCCTCGATAGGCTGTGAAGACATAGAAAGGCAAGATTTATCTGTCTTAAAATTTTTTAATGTATATGCACATACTCGACACATTAAACAACATGACAATTAATGTTTTCATGCATTTGCGTGCTCAGCATAGAGTCCTACTGGCCATGTAAAAAGGCTGCACAATGCTGCATGATGATGTGTCATTGTTTTTTTTCTCTCTCAGCCTTAGCACACACAATAATATATATATTACAATGTGATGCAGTGCAATATTATATGATGCTGTATAATACTTTTACTGACCCAGTGGGGCAACATGCAATGTTATATACTCTCACCGATGTCCTAAATGGATCCGAAGGAGCCACATCAGGGTTAACTGGGAACATTTTTTATGTGCTGTTGCCGTCTTTAATAAAACCTTATAAATAATGTGTTTTTTCTCATGTATTGTCTATCTGAGCTTCCTTGTGTTATCCTGAAGCGTCACTGAAAAGCACAGGGACTGAGTAAAAACACATCTTTTGGCTACCTTGGTGATTGTCTCACTCTGCAGACACACAGTGGCAAGGTTGGCAAAAATCCCTGAGCTCCTAAGGTAACAAATCCTGACACTCTCATTTCTCTGTTCTCATTAGGAAACTGTCAGCATACAAGACATTCAGGGGCAATCGTTCTTATTTTAGCGAGCGTGGAGCGTCACTTCCTCTGTTTGAAGTGACAAATGTCGCCGATGGCAGGTCATATCAGCTGTTGTTAATTAGGCCTAATTCATTGCCTGATTAACTTGATGACAGGCCAAAATAAAACTTGCCTATTGGGCGTGCGTGCACTCTCCAGTCTGCACTCTGCCAAAGATTCTTATGAGGAGAAAGGCTGCGTAGCTGTGAATAGACGGACTGCTTCTCCAGTCATCTGATGGAGTGAGACGACTTCTCCCGGGCTAATCAAGTCACCAATGTGTCAGAAATCACGTCAGCTCCAGGATGCACATGGTGCCAGTAACCTGCTCATTAATACCTCATAAATAATTTAGGTTTATAAACAGTTTCAAACAAAGGCCTTGAGTATTTTTAATGAAGTCGCTCATTAAAAATAAGGTGTGTCAGATTTTGAGGGCTCCAGCTGTTGCCTCAGTGTGTAATTCAATAAATACACAAGGTGAAAAGTTTTAACCTGAGGGGACATCCAAGCCATGAGATTGTTGTTAACCTGCAGACTGTGCAAGTTAGAAAACTGGGCTGTAACCCGGGAGATAGAAAGATCAGTTTGATCCAAATGGTTTCTGACATCATGAGCTGCATACTAAAATTAGAACACTTCTTTGACTGACAATTTTTCTCCAACTTTTTGTGATTCTAACAGTCAAATAAAACGTACAGCCGTTGTTTTGTATTACTTCTGAAGCCGTTCCACAGCACCTGAAACTTTCACAAGAACATAGATTGGTGTTTGTAGCAAAGGAAATGAAAGAGGTCAGACACTATTTTCTTTACCCATCGAATATCGGGCTACTCAAATAGCAAATGGACTGAATGGATGGGTATTCTATTATCTTCACAGCGGTCCATATCAGACAAGTAATTTGAGATTTCAGTTGTTCAGACAAATTACCATACAGTCCTGTCATTTTGTATCTCACGCTGCTCGCTAGTTTTGCGTTATAAAATCAGAACATAAACTTCAGCAGAGCATCTAACTCAGTTTGAGGGGGGGTGGAAAGGTGTCTGCAGGATGGAGCGCACCTTCAATAACACTCTTTAAATGAACCATTATCAATGTAGGCTTCAAGGACAGACCCAGACGATGGCAACATTAGTCATTCTGCCGGTGATCGGTTACTGTTCTGTGATCAATTGCACCTCTGCAGACAAACACAATTACTTATGAGTGGTTCGCTCTCAAATCTGCGCACACATCAGTCATATGGCAGGAATAAAAAAGCAGAGCCACAGGTCTCCTCAGTTGATCCTGTGTGAGTACAAGTACAGGAACAGGTCTCATACTTTTGGAGACAAGTCTTGATACCAGTCCACTGTGACAGTTGTTTGTCAACCATGCCAAGTTGAGAGTACTTCACAGTTGGAGAAAAAACATTAAATTAATTAAAAGTACGACAAATAACACTTGTTTTTTATGCCTGTAACCAAATTGGCACAACTTGGTGAGCACAATGATCAAGTTTTCATTGCATGCAAATTATGTTGTTTTTCCGAATAAAAATTCTTTTTGTACAAGCAAAGTAAAAATGATAAGTAGTTAGTTTTAAACTGGTGAAACACTTGGCATTTTTTTGTGAATAACAAGTGTTGAAATCCTTATGATGCATAATGATAGATAAAATTAAGAATGCTCAGTGCCTCCCTCCTAATCAAACCCTTTGTGTGCCTCAACCTGATTATGACTGAGTTGTTTTAACAGTGCAACCTAAAACTATTTCAAAATACGGTTGCAAATAGCATTGGAAATTTTTTTGGACATCATCTGTCCTCCTGTGCGTGAGAATATTCTTTAGTGTAGTTTGTCTTTATTCACTTTTTGACCCCAAAAAATTGTCTGTCTTTCCTCTTGCTGTTTTAATTCTATTTCCTCTAATTATCAAAGGACAATCGACTGTTTTGGGAAAAAAAAGATACACTTGCTGTAATCTGAGTTTGACTTACTCACAGACTAGTAATGGTACACTTCTCAAGTTAATGTCTCAAATCTACTTTAACTATTTTCCAGGTGGAAAGCATTAACCTCCCATTCAGGAACCTATGGTATAATATTGGAAACAAAGACTACAGAGTATGCAGTCAAATGTGGGCATGCATGAACAAACCATTAATCTGATAAGGGTGCAGCAACCTTGAAGCAAGCTAAAACATGTACATTTCCCTTGTTGGGTGGTAATCCCAACATTTTAACCTTAAATTTGGTGCATCCGAGAAAAAAAGAACTGATATAATAAATATGAGAAAACAGCAAACTTAATTTAGCAACTGGAGTCCACAACTGTAACATA
>JAUESE010000085.1:7841598-7857105 GCA_032274725.1 Malacoctenus triangulatus
CACACACACACACACACACACACACACACACACACACACACACACACACACACACACACACACACACACACCTTTCCATCAGGGCTTTATCTGGCCTTTTATTTGCCTTTATCGAGCATGGCGGAGGCAGCCCGCTCAGCGTTAACAATGTCGGGCTAAAGTCATTTCACACAACACTACTTGGTCATGTAAGCTGACAACTTTTATATTCCCTTTTGTCCTTGGCTGGCTCTGTCATGTGAGATTATCAGGGGCACAGAGTGGCGCAACCAGTTGGCTCTCAGCACCAAGACGTGCCGCACAGTGGGGTAAATTGTGCTAATTTCAAGCCTGGAGGAGCCATTACTGGGAGGTGAACATGACTCGCAGTGGCAGACAAAATGACTTAGAAAGAGGGAGCACACATTGCTCATGGCTGGGTTTCAGTGTTCAATACTGGGCATTGGTGTGCATCATTGCTTACTCATGCAATTTATTTCTCAGTTGATAAAGGGGTGTGCAAGTATACGTGTATGTGTGTGCTGGTGTTGTGGGTTCAAGGGGTTCTTATGCACAGTCTTTTAATTAACCTCATGCCCTGTTACCATCCCCACTGCCAGGACACTGCCGACCTCACACCGATTTATGTCGCAATAAAAGTGACAAGGTTATGGAAATACAGTCTGATGTAGGACATGACAGAGAGGTTGCTGGACCAACCTTTAACTGGCTGACAGAGGCCATTATCCTTGATGTCAGATGAAGAGGTGTAAGATGGAAATGCCCCTCGCATTTCATGCTGCTCTGCTTGCTTAAGACGGGGACAGGAACCATGAAGATGAACTAATGGTGGACACTCAAATGTCTTCGGTTGACTAAAGCACGACAAATAACACCTCTGTCATCTCATGGCAGAATCGAAAAAACAAAACAAAACAAAAACCTTTACATGACCATTTCATTTTCAATGCCAGAGGGTCTGTGTTCCCAGGACACATCCTATCGAACTTTGTCCCTATTTTGGTGCTTTGATTCTTTAAAGATTGCATTTCAACACTGCTCTAATTTGATGGATACTTTAAATCAGGCCCAAAAATATGTCTGCCTTTTCCGAATAAACAAGAGCATCCAACACGTGTATCCATCACAATCTCACTTATCATGACAGGTGGGGCTTCGAGCCACTCTCAGGCCAACCTGGAGATTGAAAATTTCGAGAGCAAGCTTTGTTCTTGCTCTGCTTCTGTGAGCTAGCGTGTGATGAGTTAACGTAGAACAAGGGTCAATTGTGTTTTTAGAAGTACAGAGTTTAGTAAAAAAAATTCTGGATGGAAAATACCTTTTGTTGTGGTGTGTGTGTGTAAAACTTAAAAAGCTCAACCAATGGTTCAATATCTGACCCTATCTGCTTAGCAGAGCCAGGAGAGCAACTCCCTGCATGTTCTGATAGTTTTGTTTTACTGTCTATTATACCAATTCTGCTTGTTTTGAAACAGCCATCTTCAACAAGTTTGTGTTCGTGGATTTTGTCATTCCATCAAGATCCAGTTGCATTTTTTTAAACATCCCTTCTCTATATTATTTCCTTGATATGAAGTGACACAGTGCCCACAACGTATAACTCTTCTGATTAAAAGAAAGACTTTCTAAATTGTCCTAAAACAGCGTTTATCAAATAACATGAAAAAGGAAAGAAAAAAAAAAAAGGCCGGGAAAAAAAAATGTAAGCGCGATAATCCAAATTAGTGTTGGTTCACTTCGATATGATGCGGCAGAGCGATGACGCTTGATTGAACATTACCCCCCCCTCGAGCTAAGCCCACCCCCCACCCCCCCTTTCTTCCGTATTGCTAAATCAATTAAAAATTTGTGATATGGGTCCGTTCAGCAGCACATAATTATCTTGTCATTCCAGTTAATTAGCATCCGATGAGGACTCACAGCCCACAAGGTAACTGCCTATCAAACAGCAGGGCAGATGACTACATAATAAGATGACTTGAGGGAAGTGCAGCAAGGGTCAAAAGGTAGCCTTCTCTCTCAGTGGAGTGACGCAGTGAACCCAAGGCCCCGATCAAATAAGGCTTCCATATCATTTATATATCAGAGTTAGTCATGGGATCTCACACTCAGCAGAGGTTAATGTGTAAACCAGATCTACTCTGATAAGATAAGGTTTGATAGTAGTTTCATTACCTTGTGGGAAATTCAATTGGTTCATCGATCATATTTCTTCAAAAATACAAGTGTTGAAGAATGGACATAAAAAAACAACTGGAATCAGTGGTTGAGCGAGATACAGTGACCAAACAATCACTCACCCTTTTTTTATACGCCAATGACAGCACACTCAGAAGAATGAAGTAAATTTCAGTGCATTTTTTTTCCCTTAGCTGGAGCCATGATAAATTATCTCAACTAATAAACGACAACAGCAAATACACACAAAAACATAGTGGGAAAAAAAAAAACAACGCACACACCAATCACTGCCAGGGTGCAATGTGCTTTTCAGTGTTAATAATCAATCTGCAATCTGGTGATTTTCAGTGGAATTGTGGTGCACCAGCCAAAAAGTTTCACACTCGATGCCAAATACAAAGACGAAATGGAGTCATCAAAACAAAAGCGTTGAATTACGCACACAGACACACATATAATCAGAGAAGAAATTAGAATATATTGTGAGTGGGATAACCATGTATTAGCATGTGGGGTCTAAAAAATCCATGATGGCTTTAGGAAATCAATCATGATGTTCTTAAACTTCACAGTTTGTATCATTTATGTTGCAGGGATTTGTGATTGCCTTGTTTTTTTCTGTGCTGAGATCAATTCAAATCGACAAAATACCGAGATGTTGTTCAAAAGCTTCTTGTGTCAACAGATGGGAACTGAAGGCGGTGTTTTCTCTATTTTTTGGGACAGGCTGAGGAAAATGTAATGGCAACTCGAGTGGATTATGTAGTAGTTTAGTGAAAGTACCTCAGGGATTAAAAACAACACGTTTACCTCTAATTTGCACATAATGTGAGAGAATCAATTTGCATATCACTGCTCTTACATTGACTCCCAATTAGCAGCGTCTGGACTCACTGTCAGATGCTTTCTTTCAAAGATGCTGTGAGTTGCATTCAGTATGTGTTTTATGGGCTTTAAGTCAAAGTCTCGTTGGTGGATCACAAGACTTTCTTGCAGGGGAAAACATTTTTTTCAGCATGCCGCTGAAATGCTTTGGATCATTATCCCACTGAAGAATTCGGTCCAAGTTTGCGTCATGATTGCATCAGTTGAATGTTAGTCCATCGACACCTCAGAGAAAAACAACCCCAGACATCAACAGCCCCACCTGCAGACTTCACCCAAGTGCTCATGCATTCTGGTCAGAATTCACCCCTTGCACAGAGTTTTCACCAGCACATACATCCATTCATCCACTATTGTTGCTTTATCCCATTCAAAATCTTCAGCAGGGACGAAGGCAGCAAATTAGCTGAAGCTAAACATCTTATATAAATTCCATTTTTTTCATTTTCTGTAGCAGTGTTGTATGTACCGTTGCTATTAAAGAGACAAAAAAAGTAAAAAAAAAATTTAAAAAATAAATAAAATAACCCCAAAAAAACAACCCTGCATTCTCTGTAAGATTGTGGTTGTGGGGAGCTCGCATTGAACAGAATGCAGGGGACACTCTGGACATGTCAGGACCCACAGACCACTGCTCATTCACAACACAATTAAAAAAAAGGGGAAAAAAAACACATGGGAAAGAAGAAAAAGCTGCATTTTTTTTCCTTTCAGTATTTCTTCAGATACTGTTTCGCTCATGAACATTATTCTTTTTCAATTTTGAGCTCTCATTCTGACTAGATTCAAAAATGGTTCCAGTTTTTGTGTAGTCCTTAAAAATATAAATGTGTTGTTTTGCAGTAACACTTCGACCCCGTTCTTCAGTTAAGTCTTTTATTGACCTTGCACTGGCATGTTTAGGGGGTGCCACTCAATCGGCCACCCCAAAGGCCAGCCTCGACACTGGGTCTCCCTCCTGAAGCCCTGCAGTGTGGCTGCAACTCACCCCATGACCTGAGAGGCAATATTCTGCCACAGCGATTGTTATTACATTACTTTTAGTTACTTTTTCTCTACGTCAACTAACATGAACTTGTATTGCTGTTTTTGTTTTGTGATTTTGTAGTGGCATGATTGGAAGGTCAAATCAATGTCAATTTTCACACTCGCTTGTACTTTTGTTTGGGCATTATGCTTTTGTAATTGAAAAATTCTGCTGGTCACACACCGGCAGGATTCAGTGTCCTACTAGGGCAACCCCAATAAAAACATTCTGGCACTCCACTGCTCCATTAAAACAATGATCCCAGGACTGGTTGTGGGCAAATGACCAAACAAACCTCACTGCCGGAGGGCATTCAGCAGAGACGTCCAGCAGGACGGCCCACCTGATAACCCGGCTGTCAATACATCAGTTCATTGAAAATGAAACCTTGTCACCATATGAAAGTTTGCTTAGAGTTACAGTGTTAAACTACTTTTTTGGGTCACCGAATGCAGTCACATGTCCTTGAACAAAAAAAAACCCCTGAAAAAAATAGTCCCCTGATATTCACAGATCTCAGATTGTAAAACCTTGCTGCTTTGCATCTCAACTCTCAGCACACTTCTCTCCATCTTTTCCTGCCCTGTTCTGCGAATAGCTTCTGGCAGTGTTCACTGATGTGCTGCACGTAGTGTCTGGATGTTGTTTTGAAGATTGGGTAGGATGAAGCTGCTTATGTGAGCAACAGCTGAAGTCATCAGGGGGAAGGAGAGATTTAGCCATACATCCATGTAAAAAAAGAAGTGATGAGATATTACCAATATCAACACACGCACGCTGTGCTTAAGCACATCCTCGGAATCCAGAGCCCGACAGCTAATGGAGACGCTGTGGCGGAATTGCAAACATCGCCGCTCTGCATGAACATCTGTTCATTACACTAAAACTGCTATATTACCAGCTGTGGAAATTAACTGGGAGCTTGTGCCATAACGCTACTCGAGCTCTCAGAAAATAGACTGTATATACTCTGGTGTCTCAATTATCGTCAGCTATGAAAACTAACACACATGGGAGGCCAGAAAGGAGACATTTAACCTTTTTTTCATTGTACACACCATTGTGAGAAACAATTACAGCGAGAAGCAGAACGGTGAGGGGTAAAAAAATCTATTTTGAAGTTTGAGTTATTTGAGAAACAAATATACTATCTAGAAATATCTAGTAAATATACAACCTTTGTCACACATAATTCACATCCAGTCAAGTTGTTACATCACACAGATGTGCGCATCTTGATCCTACTGAAGGTGCAAATAAAGAATGGATGTTCAAGCCCAGACAAACTTGAGCCAAGTAGATGTCAACATTCATTTATTTATAATCCGTTGATTGTAGAAAATGATTTTTAGATTCATATGAACCGTCTTTCCTCTCTGTTCTCCGAGAACTTTTTTCGTTTCGTATATATGTAAATATCAAGAATTCATCAAACAATCCTTGATCTTCTTAAGCAGATTCAGGAAGACGGAGCTATTTCATGTCAACATGCGTTGGTCTGAATCTGAATCTAGGCAGGGTTTTTCTGTGTAAAGACTGGTGACTCCAAAGTGCCAACAGGTTTGAATTTGTGTGCGTTTGATTGACTGTATCTCCTACAATAGACTGGGAATGTGCCTCAACTGTACTCTGTCCAACAATGTGTCCGCTGGAATGGGCTCTAGGCCCAATGACCTAAGCCTGAATAAAGAGGGTATGGATAGGTGCCACTTAGGTTTGGGCTTTCACTCGTTTTCCAGCTGTGAGAAGAAGCAGCAACAGGGAATATGGACAATGTTGGAGGTCGACTAGTGTCAGGCAGAGCCTGCTACTGGAGGAGAACCAGGGGATAACAGGTTATAATAACAGCAACTAAGACGTGAAAGCCTGTGAAAGGTGTTCTTATGGCACGAAGTTTGCATGAAATCTTCAAACACATACAAAAGCAAAAATTATTCACTTTCATGTGCTATGTTTCACACATCAAGCAATGATACCTTTCAGATAGGTTTGTGAAAACTGGAATCAATTCTTTTGTTGTGTTCACCCTGTTTGACCTTTCACCGGATACATACTTGCTAAAAATTAAACATATTTTACTTTTGATTGTATTAGGGAGGTATTGTTCAGTGGGTTATTCGGGGCTTTTTGGACTGAATGTAAGTTGACAAAGTAGAAAAGTTGTATTGGTGGAGCTTCTGCAAAATACTGATGTGGTCCCTACAAAAAAAAACTCGTGCACGTTTCAAACTGACGTAAAACAGTTTTTTTGTATTTTTCTGAGCGCCATCTCAGGTCAGCCTGACAGTGAAAATGAGCTGCAGTAAAGTAAACTGAAGGAGAAAAAAAAGGTGTTAAGTTAACAAGGAGGGGTTTGTTTCAGAGGATAAATTCACTAATTGGAGGCCACCTCCACACTAATAACACAGCGTGCCTCACAGTGCTCCTCTCTCTAAATGGCTACAACAATTAGCCGCAGTGACTGTGTTGCTATTAACACTAAAGCCAGGAAATTAATTTCAGTATATTTAAAATGACAAATTATTCATTTCAGGAAACAAATTAAGCAATTATTCATTTAGAGAAGGCACAAATATCTGCAATTAACCACCAAATACCTACCAAGTACCCACCAATTATGAATGATCTGCAATATTTCACTTCCCCTGAAATTCTGAAAGTTCTTTCTCACAAAATAATAAAGAAAATGGTCACAATATGACAAAGAAACTCCTAAACTCGACAACAGGGGCATATGCACAAAAATATACCGTTAATTTTTTTTCTGAAAAACTTTGACAAGACTTTTTTTTGTGACATCAATGCTGCAAAGTGTTAAGAATCCCAATTCTCCTTTTAGATGGATGTGATAAAAAGCTGTCCATATTTACAGTCATATCACTACCTGGGTGATAAAGCTGCACTTTAAATAAAGGATGGCTGCATTTTATGACTGTTACACCAGCAACAGCCAAAGGTCAGGCTGCAACAGCTGTTTTGTGGAACATCGCATTCGTTTCAGGGTAATTAATTTTTCGTAAAGTAGCACAGTTCAGAACAGGAAAAAGCTCTGAGGACACTTATGACATTTTGGTGTTTGAAGTGGCATTATTTACACTCCACTGAACAATATGCTTTGCAAAAACACTTCAGGAAGTGATTGACAGTATTTAGTATCTTATTAATTTAAACTTTCATTTGCCTTTGCTTTTTTTCTCTTATTTTTATGTGCACTATGCAAAACACTTCATCCCCAAGGCAGATATTGTGCTTCCATTATATCACTCTTCAGTAATGGAGTCTTGTCACATTGCATGTTTTCAGAGCTCTGCTGTTCACTTTCAACCTGATTTTGATAAAAACAATGACTCAGTTTTGAGACAACAAAACTAAACAACCTTAAGGCTGAAAGCTACAGTATTCCACTAAAATGGTACAATTCAGTAACTCGGTTTTGTTCCATTGAAATGACAGAAAGGAAATTTTCCATTTGAAGATGGCCTTATTAAAAAGCGCTCTTTGAAGAAAACCCATTGCACATTTCTTCCGAGACTGCAGAGTTGGTGAATTTCAATTAAAAAGCGCCCTTGGGCATTTGAATATGAGTAGCATAACTCTATGGAAGACACCTGCACAAAAGATGAAATAAAAGTGGACATTACTATCATTGAAGTCAGCCCTAAGAATGGATGTGAAACCATTTGGAAAAATTCAATTTGGAAAATATGATAGCAATGGAGTGAATTAACTCATTCTCTGTGTAGGTGCGATTGTTACAAAAAAGATTTTTTTTCCCCTAAACAAGTGGTTTAAAACCTGGGGGTACAAAAAGACATATCGAGGAACAAGAAAAGAGCTAGAAAACTGGCTGGAAAATAGGATTTAAAAGCTTCAAGCATCAACAACCTCAGAAGAAATGAAGAAAAAAAACTTGGAAGGAATCATGAACCAATAAGGAAGGAGCAATGAGCTATGGAAAAAAGTCACATTGTTGTCTTGGGTCCTTGGCCCCCAAAACTGGGGTAAGACACAAATGGTCTAAAGAGATGGGGCTTCTCTGGGCAGGTTAGATATTCAAAAAGTTAAGGCACCTGTTCTTTTCAGGAAAAAAAATGCTTTGTATTAGTTTTTCATTCTTTGTTCACAGATGAGCGGCAATCTATTCAAGCCCTGTAACTGAACTGCAATCAACAAGACTTATAAAAGAACAAAAGCTTTTAAAATGCTTGATCCAACTGCTGTGCATCAAACCAAAAACAAATTGATTACAGTTGATGGAACTTCCTCCGCTTTCATCAGTGGAAGTTTAGAATGAAGTGTCTCTATTTTGACATAATGGAGGCGATCCAGCGTGTGTCGCTGGTGGTGCTTGGCAGTGCTTGAAGAAGGGGTCTTCCAGGGACCTCCAAGCGTGGCAGGAGCAGTGACAGCAGTGCATCACTGCACAAAGTGACACTGCTTTGAAAAGGATGGCAGGTAGATTTAAATCTGGTAGGGTTCTTACTTTTTGGGAGCATAGTTGTCGAACTTTTTGATCACAATGCGTCTCGTGCGTATGAAAAGATTCGAAACTGGAAGAGTGACATTTTGCTTTTCTTCAAAAAGTTGCTGAGCTGAGTAGGTGGGAAGACCTGCAGTCTTAGTCTTTTTTTATCCCAAAAGTGCAGCAATTGGATTTTCAAGAATAAAGAGGACCTTATGGAGCAGAAAAAATTCAAGTGTTGTTCTTCAAAACAGTTTCCACCGTATTTAACAGGCAGATCAAAGGGAACCCAAAATCCTGCACACCACTGCCTATGGGCAATGATAACTTCACACTTAAAACTCATTTAATTCAGTTGATTTCCCTTCTTATAGAAATGCTTTTGCAACAAAACAAATTTTCTCTAGCAGTAACACAATAAGGTGAATATTTTGTTGTTGTTGCTCCTACATTATTTCTCTCTCCATCTCTTTTTTTTTATACAGTTTATTAAATATATGAACAAAAAATGAAGAAAAAATGTTTCTATCTATTAATTTTAACTGTCCTCAATACCACCAACCTGGTCCTGAGGGTGCAGTTCCAAGGCAAAATCAAAAAGCATAAAAAAAACAAACATTACCCAAGTTGACAATTTGCCAGAATATAAAGTTGGTCGCATTGAAAAAAGGAAGTTTCAAATGAATCAGCAATTGCAAAAGAAAAACCCTTTAATGACAAAAGTTTCATGCCAGAAGCCGTCATGCCGGTCACATTTGACCATGTTGGCAACACATAACATGGTGCGGTGAGATTTATCGTGGCGAGTTATCGAGAGATTGACAAAATATTCTGTTTGTTTCGCAAGCCAACAACTGATTCAGATCACAACAGGAGAACTTGCTGCCTTGATTATACTATCTTTTTAACTTTTCTCCAAACACAGTAAAACTTTCTATTGTCCCAGTGGCTCTAAAAATTTGCATTCAAAGGGATGTATTCACCCAATGGGACACGGGCTCTTATAAACAATGACAAAGTCTTTCATGAATAATGCATTTGGTGGGACTGCGTTGAGAATGCTAAAGTTGTAAGACGACCAGCCGTGTAGTTTTTTTTAGACTCAATATATGTTTTAAAAACAGCTGAACTGCTTGAAGACATACTCTCTCACTTGGAGAACGATATCATCATGGAAAACAAGACATTATAGTAAATATTCTAATAAATTGTTTGCTTTTTGCTCCAGCGTATCTTTCTTTTTGCCTGAGGAAACTAAAGGAAGTGGTTTATCGAGGCTGGTTTTCAGCTTCTTTTTTTTTTTTTTTTACCTAACTACACCATGAGTTAATTTAGTTATTTGTCTTTTACTACTTTCAGGCCACATACATACATACATGCATACATATCAAAAGGTCTGCCACTGCACAGACCACTTGTTTTTGTTTTTGTGAGGGCAGGGTTATACAGGGAGACCAAGAGCCATACATCCAAATTAACATTAATGAAGTGACTTCTACAGAGGGACTTGGTCTCAAAAGACACTCAGTATTAAGTGACAGAAGGAGGTGAACGGGAGGCATGTATTACCACACAAGGAACTTCCTTGACACTTTTTAATTGCCATCTTAACCTCTGGTGTCGGAGCCATTTAGTCACCACAAAATCATCACATGCAAAGGGGAAGAGGAGAAAATCCAAGCTGTGCACTGCATCAACCTCACTTATCCTCCTTAGCCTCTGACACTGTGTTCCCCTATAGTGCTTTGCCAATAAACCACTAAAACTCCCCCAAGGCTCTGGTACACATGACAAGCCCACACTGCTGTTCTGACCCTTCTCACTTGGCGCTGGTAAATGTGGCTCTTAATTGCCATCTTCTGTCATCTGGGAGAACTGTAGACCTGCAACCACAGGCATCATTGGTTGTGGAAAAAGCATTACATAACATAAACTCACTCATGATGCACAACAAAAGGCTCTTGGCCCTGTGGTTCACAGCTGAGGGAGGGTTGCCGCAGAGAGATGATACAGGGGTTGAGAAAGAAACTAGATCACTTTTGGCAGCTTTTTCTTTTCACATTTTAGAATTTAAAAAAGGCCTACGTTACTTCTCAAGTTATTCCGCTAACTGAAGAAACAGGTAACGGTCCACTGCTTTTTTTTTTGAAGGCTCTCGCAAATGTATGTTCGTGAGTGTGTGCACACCAAGTGTTTGGCTTCACTGTAACGTTGGAATGAATTGAAGACTGAATAACCACTTTCACCAACTTTCTCCAGGGATTTTTTCAGTGGGGTTCAGTAATTATCACTGCCCTCTCACGTTAACACCATTTAGCCTAAAGGACTCTCAACTTGAGATTTTCCTTTTTTATAACAGGCTTCTCTCCTGGATGCTCCCATGATCAAAATGCATCTTTGATACCTGAATTTGTGAAAAAGTTGGTTGCAAACATGTGTCAGTAATAAACAGGTGATCTGTTCAGACTGGACGCCAGCGCAGGGCAGCAAGGCTTCAGGGTATCGAAACAGTCATGATAGGACAAAAAATTTCGAGCATTTCAGCTTCACACTAACTAAACATTTGTGTATTCAAAATGAACTACGAAAATGTTTTTAGTAAAACATCTGTGGAGGTGATTAATCTCATTTTTATTATGAGCTTGTTAGGGCGGCTTTACCACAGTCTGCTCTCATTTGGGTTTTGAAAATTTTCCTGGATGTGGATTGATTCAATAAGGAGGGAAAAAAGCTCAATTTTAAAAGACAATTACCTCCTCAATCTCAAAGCAATCAGGAGACCTGTGCATCATTTCAACATATTCAATTTCTCTTTAAAGCGGAAAATGAATAAACCACAGAAGTAATCACACAGAAATGCTTCAGGGAAATATTCCAATGGCAGACGTGATATTTTTTTTTCTTTTTCAAAGGATATTTTTGACCACATCTGATTAAAAGACTAATCAAAGAGAAAAAAAATGAGCGGATGTCTGTAAAAACACAACAAAAGAAACCCAAAGTGAATTTATATGAAACGAATATCACAATACCTGCATGAGGAGCAGTGAAATCCAACACAACAGCAAAGCGTCCCAGTGCAGGACCTTGAGCGCATTCGATATTCATCGGTGTTTGTGGTTAGTCCTGGACAGTCCAGCAGACCATGATATTTCCTTAAACTAAATGTCATGAGAGCATTCAAGCATGAAATGTCAGACTAATTCAGGGCACAAGCACAAAATGTGAGTTTGCAAAGGAATTGCTCAAACCATACAAAGCAATTCATCAAAGCGAAAAGGTGGCCTGAGAAGAAGAAGAATGATGTCAAAAAAACAAACAGTCTGCAGACGCAAGTTCAAACTGAATTTTGATAACAAAACATGCTTGAAAATTACCTTCACAATATGTTAAAATCTACTTTCATTCTGAGAAAACATTGATCCACACAGACTCTGTAAACTGGCTCTCAAACTTGTACAGCTTTGTTTGAACAACACCACTGAGGTCATACTGTCCTTGAAAGATTATTATTGACTCCTTTGGTGGAGTATAAATTTGCAGTAATGGCAGTGCTGAATGTCAAATGAGATCTTGGCAAGGATTCCAATGAACACATTAGACAAACACTTAGAAATAATTAATGTTTTAATCTGAAAAAACATGGGTTAGCCTCTTCATTTGAGAAAGTTACAGTTGCAGCAATACCGCAAAAGAATTACTGTGCGGATCTTTTTATAAAACAGCATATTTCTTGTTGGTGGGGAGGAGCAGTGCTGCTGTGTGGTTCCAGGGCACTTTGGGTCAGTGGTTGCATGAATGATGAGATTCCCAACCCATTTAAGAGCAGGATAGACGGCACTAAATCAAAGGGAAACAGAGTGCTGGAGGAATGAGTCGTAAAGGCCGCAAATAGGTTGGCATTTTTGCACTTCTATTTCTGTCATCAAAATGTCAACTTTGTTAGATGCCTGAAATAGACTACAGTTAAAATGTCAATAGATGTAATTTTTTTGCCCACCCTTATTCATTGTTTATTTGCTCTGTATTCAGTAAATCAGTGGATCTGTAACAAATGTGGCAAAATGAGACAAAAGGCTGCAAGTAATCATATAGCAGGCAGAATTGCATCTATTGAGCCATCTGCTTTCAGAAGGTCTTTACTCTTTCTGACCATTGTACTTTAAAGCTGCTGTAGGTGAATTTGGAATGGCTGGATAACTGTATAATCGAGACTGTTAATATTACATTATCTAAAAAAACATTTTATGAGTTTTGAAATTTTATAAAAACCTAAGATCCACAACTGAATCTTTTTCCACCTTTTCAAAAGGTCCGGAAACTAGAAAACAGGACCGTGAAAAACAGGATGTATGTTGACAGACTGCAGGCGGCTGATTGGCCGAGGAGTGATGTCAGCAGATCGGATCGAGGCAGTAAATTGTCTCATTCAGAAAATCTAGGGCATCATTTTGAAAAGTCTGCACTTAGACTTTTCAAAATGACGGGCAAAACATATACAGTGAGCCCACACTGAACTCGCTCTTCACTGATGGAGCGCCATACTGTCATTTGCAAGCATGTCTGCAAAAAAAACACGCTGCTGCAGTGCGGCATTGTTACAAACTTTCAAGGTCTCATTACCTAGGTAGCTAATATATTCCGTCCCTCTTACAATGTGCTAGAATGACCACTATTCAAGTGTGTTGCCCACTTGTGACAAATCAGGAAAAAAAAACATCTCTTGAGCATTTAGTAGCAGATTCTATTGTGTGCAAAAATCTAGAATTTTCTGTAAATTTGGTCTTGGTCACAATGAATGTTCATGACATCTCATGAGAGACAATGTTTACAAAAAAACCTGCACATCTGTCCAACAGACTGTGGTGGTTTTTGAGGCTATTATGTCCAATGAAATCCTGTAAAATCCTTTTTAAATACAGAGGGGAGAGAAGCTTAACCTTGAGAATATGGAGACGTATGCATACCAGAGATATGAGAATATAAACCCACATGAAGCATCACCATAAACTCATCATACTGTATATAGTGAATGTCCTTCATATTTTTGAGACGATATTGATTCAAACAATAATCTTTATGCAACATGAACAAATCAACTATCAGTGTTCTGTTTGAAATCGTCAGCCGAGTGAAAAGGTTCCTGTTAATCCTCAGAAGTTCCACATGTATGTTCAGGTTGTAGGATTGACAACATAAGATCCCACTTATACTTTGCGAAATATATCCAAACATTGTAGAGAAACCAGGAAAATTAATAGTTATTTTTGTGGAGTCTGCAACGTAAATCCACTGAGAGGATGAGTTTCAACCCACTCGACAGACATTGTGCAAGCTAAATTGGTAAGAAGAGATTATTTGAATTCTAATCAGGGTTTATTACAGGTGCTGGAATAAAATTAACACTCACTGAAAGAGAAGCTTGAGGTCAAATTTAAAATGGCAGCAGACTTTAATTTTGCCCCTCCAGAAGCAATTTCCCATGTCGGCTTTGTGTTGTGACAGCATTTTTGCTCTGAACTTTTGCCACTCAGCCTAATAAGGAGTCATAGTAATCTTATATAATTAGCCAGAGAATATTTATCATTCCGAACCACAGCGTCCCTGAGGATTTGCAGAATAGTCTCAAATATTTATACATTTGTAATGAGAATGGCCGTGTACAGGCAACGTGAGACGATTGGGACAGATGTTAGTTTGAGACTTGGTCAATTAGACAAACAATGTCCTATTATCTATAGACACTATATTTCACGATGCATGACGCTTCAAGTTAGTGATGAATGGGAAGACTTATTTACTCACTTTTGTTGTTAAGATGACAAACAACAACAATTTGTAATCAAACAACATTTTTTTAAATTCTTTTTTTAAACTTTCTTTAAATATTCTCCCACCTAAAGTTGAGGGAGCCGATCCCAGCACACATTGAGCGAAGGCAGGGTTACACTCTGCCTTGCCCATCAAAACACAAACATAGAGACAGACTCAAATACGCTCACAGACCACAAGTTGATCTTTCTTTTTTAATGCTTTTGTTTCGTGGCAAGGACGTCTGGAGCAAACCCACAGAGCACAGGAGGACCATGCAGACTGCACAGAAAGCCCCACCTGGTTCCCATCTGGGCTCAAACCATGTGGTCCCATACACGCAGCTTTTTTAAGTATTCAATTGATTCATTCAATCAATACCAACAGCTGCTGTGGGGCTGCGCAATGGTTTGGTGTGTTTGGTCTGGTCCTTCCCATTTGTTATTGCCTCGCTGTGTCTCTCAGAGTCGGCTCGGTGATGGACGGTCAAGAGTGTTCCCCAAGTTTTTTCCCAGAGTGGGCTGGGATTAGCTCCAGCTATCACCCAACCCCTTAATTAGATAAAAGTTCAGAAGATGGATGGTCGAATTAATGACTTGTATTGTTCGTGGGATTGAATCAAATGGGATAAAATTAAATAAAAATTGAGTTATACCCGATGGCATGTCACTGCTTCTTTTACTTTAAAAGTGCTGGCTGACAAAATTTGGCAGGTGGGTACAACATTGCTAATAAACTTGTTATTCTAATGTATGGGCACTCGTTCTACTGATGAACGATCAACAAATGAGCTGCTGTGCATAATTTCGACAAACACCGGGAAACATGGCTGTTGCAGGATGCACTCATTTTCCTCCCATACAATTTGTTGGAAACCGATAAGTGGTGGTTTATGAATGGACTGAATGACAAAAGCAACTGGAGGCAGGCCAAGCCATATTCCAGCACACCCGGCAATCTGTTCCCTGAAACAAATCCATTAAGTTTTTAATCTTTTATTTGTAGAGGCCATCAATTATAATGTTAGATTGAAATGTACAAGCAGAAAATGCAGAAAATGTACCCAAGCTGTGTGTGTGTGTGTGTGTGTGTGTGTGTGTGTGTGTGTGTGTGTGTGTGTGTGTGTGTGTGTGTGTGTGTG